>JAFEMH010000033.1:0-245000 GCA_022495995.1 Adenophora triphylla var. japonica
ACAACTGAAATAAACGGAGAATTGGAACTGGAAAATTGATCCCATGCGGTCGTACGGCTCAATCCTCCTTGGATCTACGACCGGACGGCCTCAGCGGTGGCAATTCCATCGGGAAAAATTGAGGTTAATGGAAGCCTTGGCGACTTTGGGGCTATTCAGTTCCTAAGGCTTGGACCGGGGCTCCCAGAAAATTTCACGATGCTTAAGCATTGCATTTCTCCGTCCCAAAAATCATTCCTTTATAACACATTTTATGAAAATCTCTGGTTTTAACTCTAAAAAGGAACATTTTTTAGGAGACCACAGCACACTACGCGCACTGCTTATATATCCTCAGTACACTTTGCACGCACGTCCACTTTAAACCCGGGATTGGTTTATCGAGTTGCAGATCCACGGAATGACCTTACGATGCTCCCGGGCGCGCACGGAATCATCCCAAACTCCCCATGGCAGCCAGTGTCGACCAATGCACAGTCCGTGTCACACGTTTCAAAAAACCGTGACTTTTGGTTGGTTTTTGGTCTAGTCCGTGTCATATAGCCCAGTTGCATATCCCTGTAAAGGTCAAGCCTTAGTTCATAATTAATGGAAGTCAAGGTCCTTCGCACAAGCGAAACTCTGCCAAAATTCCGACAAGGAAAAATTGGTAGAACCTTGACTCCGACATTGACTTTGACCTTGACCTGCACGGAATGCGTAAGAGTCAAGACCGAGTCTTTGCCAAAAAAATCCAAAGATCTTTCGCTCAAGCGAAGCTCTGCCAAAATTCCGACAAGGAAAAATTGGCAAGATCTTGACCCGGCATTGACTTCGATTTTGACTCACGCACGGCGTATGCAACGAAGTTCAATGTGACACTGTGTCATCCGGCTTTTACCGCCCGATCCATGCCTATTATCTTCTCGGACATTACCGAAAAGTCAAAACGTCAATCGCGCCAGCGAAATTCTGCCGAAATTCTATCAAGGCTGAAAGACGAGACTTTCCCGGTATTGCCTTGACTATAATTCGCATCGCTCGTGCGTTAAAAGTTCCTATGACCCGCTAGACCCGTTAGGAGCGTTCTTCTCTCTCGGTCGGTGGGATCCGCATGCCCTATAGGACCTCGCCGGGGCTGTCCACCACAGGAGGTCGAAATACGGGTGGAATACGAGGGGCTTATAGACGTAGTGACGGAACCCGGCGATCCCGGGATCTAGAGTAGTTGCGAAAAAGAAGGGCAAATCCCCTTTTCCAACCAAATAGAAATTAATAAAAGACAACATTTTAAGTAAACTGGAAGATTCCTAATTTGCATATTGCTTGAGCCTTGGGCCTAAACACCTACCCGAGTCTAAACCTTTCCTATCCCTTTCCGCAGCGAGAAAGAAGTGGGTGAGAACACCGGGTCAGCGACGTGTTAGCGCGGGAATTCTCGGAAGTTCGCGAGAATCCTCGGTTTTATCGATCCAGAGAGTCGAATGGCCGATTTGACAAAAGAACGATCTTGGTTTGGGTAACGAGATGACTAGGGAAGAAGAGCTAGCCTATAACCAATGCCCTCACTCCATCCACATATGATCCATTGCCAAAGCTGTCCCTTTTCGGTCCTTTCCGGTATCCCAAGCCGTCGGGGTCCCGACACCTCTCCTCCTCGAGATAAGACCTAGCTTCGCCCGCGGCTATCCCGATCCACGCAGCCTCTGCATTACCCGTGGGACTTTTTCCCTCCTCTCGGCTGAGCCAAATCTCCCTACCATAGAATCCCAGTACCGGCGACCTTTCTAACTTTGTCAACGCCTATGAATTTGCCTATCTCCCGGACGGTGGTAGTGAAGAATCGATCGGAAATGAGAACGAGGAATGGATGGATTCTACAGTGATGATGACAGTTCGGTAGAAGGAATGAACTTGGAGTCGACCAAAGTGAAATTTGGAGAACAAGATGAAGTAGAAAACCATGGACCTGGAATAGGGGATGGTATCACTTCAAAATGTGTCACGTAGCTTGTGTGAAGGTTCGGAAGGGAAAAAGGATGCGAGCTCGAGATGAGGCGGCATACGAATTCTACATCCTAGAGTTCAATACTCCTTACAAAGACTTGGTCGGTGAATGGAGGGGACTTAATTGAAGCTTTAGGCGAAAGAGGGAAGTGGGCTCCGCCCGCCGATCTAGAACATGTAAGCGTCGTTGAAGCTAAACCCCGTCGGGAAGAGTAGACTCCATTGCAGTCTTTGAGAATCACCCCTGAGACCTTGTCGAAGAAGAGTGTATGGATGCCTTGGAAAGAGTCTATTCAAAATTTGAAGCGACCCCGGTCCCACCTTTATATCCTATGATGACAATGATGTTTTCTTAGTAATTCCCAAGTCGAGAGGAAGAATCCAAGATACCTCTTATATGGCGTCAAGTATCCCGACCTGCATTTGCCCTCATTGGTCATCGAGTCAAGATGAGAGTTCTCACGAGGAGTTCTTGTAGTGATACGAGAGAAGACACGGTCGAAGTGCCGGAGGAACAGTAGAGGAGTGGTTAGCCCGAAGCGAAAAGCCCGGGAGAACCTTCCCGACGGTAAAGAACGAGGAACCCGCCATGAGGTTTGACCCCGCGAAATCCTTCTCGATGATGGAATTTCCCACTTCAGAAAATGCTTGGCCAATGTTAAAAATGCCGTCGGAAAACTAACCCCTAGAGAAAGGAGGGACATGCTTGACGGTGATGAGGAATGTGATCCCACTCTGTTGAAAAAGTTGCTAGGTCCGGATGAGGAAGCCATTCACAGGACTCCAAACTCGAAGGTGATAATTCCTGTTGCATGTTGACCTTGAAAAGCTTGAGCGAGGCTGTGAAGGCTTTAAATGAGGAGGGTGAAGTTGAAACCGGCCCATTGTTGAGCCAATTAAGGAGTCGAACTCGGAAAAAGTCAGAAAGCCGGTAACACAGAATCGAGATTCGGGAAGCCGCCTATGCCTCCGGCGGTGCGGTTAATCGGATTAATCGACGAGAGTTGGCCATACGCCGGCAGAGCCCGCCTCTCACTTTGAAAGAGGCGACGAGAATCCTCCGGTAGGAATGATGATCGAGAGAAGTCTAATGTCTATGTGATGACTCGGTCCGGACGGATGAGTGTTGAACGACTAAGGGTGATAAAAGAAATGCCATCTACGAGCCGAAAACGGACAAAAGACCACATAAACCGAAGCGAGAAAAGCCGGACTCGACAAGGAGGATCCGGTCTTGACTCGGTTGAAGTGTACTCGAGGCCAATATCTCCTTGTGGTCCTTGTTAACCTCTTCATACCCTCATAAGTGAAGCTAGAAGAAAGTTTGGCCAAGACCATGGTGCCCATAGATGTCACCCCAGATGAGGTCGTCCAAATGATTGGAAGTATCCATTATGGAAACATCATTACCTTCACCGACTTGGACTGCCAAAGTATGGGGCTAGTCATAACGAACCCCTTTACATCACGGTCCGATTGGAAGAACGTCGGTTGCCATGGGTATTAGTTGATGGAGGGTCCACCATGAACGTCTTGCCAGCAAAGATGATGGACTTCTTGGATTTGAAGCCTACAAATTTGAAGCCTTCTAGTCGGACTATTAAGGCCTATGACTCCTTTGCACGATCGGTTTTGGGGATTGCTACTCTCAAGTTGTGGTTCGGGAAAAAGGTCATGGACGTTGACTTCCAAGTGATTGACATTCCGATCTCGTTTCTTGCTTTGCTAGGGCGACCTTGGATCCACCGAGATAAACGGAGTGGCCTCTACTCTTGCACCAATGTGTCAAATTTCGGTCTAGTGATGGGACTATCACCACCATCTATGGAGATAGTGTCACGGTGGAAGGAACCCGGCCTTTGGAGGTATCCCGATATTGGAAATTAAGCATGATGATGAAGGGTTTGCCTTGACCGGATTCTCTGCCAGCTTCTTCAAGGCACAAGTGTGTTGCAACGACCTCACCACTACTTCCGATAAAATCCCCCTGCCATGAGAATGATGAGAAAAATGGGTTATCTTAGGGGCTTGGATTGGGCGAGAAGACTCCGGGTCGCAATACCATCATTGATGTAAAGGAACAGACTACCGAGATATGGCTTGGGATACAAACCGAACTCTCGGGATGGCGGAAAAGCTAAAGGGGTCCAGCTCTATCCCTACGGTTTATCCACGACCCATTACTTTACAAAAGGTGGGACTCAATACGATGAAAATGACCATCAGACCTCCCTGAGGAGAACCCTTACGGAAAACCTTGAGAAGGTTAGGGAGAAAACCAGCAAATCTGTTCGAAGGATGTTCCTTGACTTGCCGAGACATTCACAGGGCTACCACTACCGTTCGGAGCGAGTATGTCTTCAAAGAAAATTCGAACAGAGTGTCAAAGAGTCGGCATCAGGGGTAATGGACCTTCTCCGCCTTTGAGTTAGCTCTTCCAAAGATCGGCCAAGATAGAAGGCGCCAATAGTGAAGACAGTGAGTGGGGTTTGCAAAAGTTGTTTGATGAAGAAGCACGAGATCCCGGATTTGATCGACTTCGGCTCGAGATGATGAGGTAGTTGCCGTAATTGGAGACGGTGGTGAAGATCCTTTCGATCCCCGCACTTTGGTAACTAAGACGAGATGCCGTTGAAGAATTGGGAGACATTCTCGGGGCCGATAGCTTGGCCAAACGACAAATGATCGCGGAGCTTGGATTGGTACCCCGTCCTTCTCAACCCAGTCGTGTCAAACACCCTGTTGTCCATACGGTTGAGTCGGGAATCTTTGAATTCCGAGTCCTACGAGTCATCCAGAAGGCCTCACGCTGAGGATTATGAATATGTAATCGATGTCATCTTTCCTCTTGCTTTGAATGAAATGACGGATCTTTCGATTATCCCACTTATTGCCAACTTAACAAATGATAAATTAACTCAAAACTTAACAACGAGTTAATAATGAATCATTTGAACAAGATGCAAACACACTAAATGAACAATACATTAAAGAAATCTTTAAGCGAGAGTTACGAAAAAGAGGAAAACCGGGCCCAAGTTTGCCGAGGAGGTTTTGACAAGTGTGAACTTGGGTGCGTCGAGGAACCTAAAGAGACACGGATTGGAAACTTCTTCCGGGGGGTTGAACGGGACGAGGCGGTTAATCTTCTCGAGAGAATACATGGACGTCTTTGCGTGGTCGTACAAAGGATATGCGGGGCTAGACGGTTCAATAGTGGAGCACATAATCCCTCTAGCACCCGAGATGCTAAGCCGTAAAGCGAAATTGAGGAAAATCAAGCGAGTGGTCTCTACGGGTCAAAGAAGAAATTGAGAAGCTCTTTGCGGGTAGGATTCATCGAGTCATCGAATATCCGACATGGTTGTCCAATATTGTGACCGTAACCAAGGCGATGGGAAGGTGCGGCTGGCATGTGGATTTCGGGATGCGAACAGAGGCCAGCCCAAAGACGATTACCCCTTGCCAAACATAGACATCTGGTGGACTCCCACCAGCTACGAAGTCAAATCCTTCGTTGATGGCTTTGCGAGCTACAACCGAGATCAAGATGGCCGAAGAAGACCAAGAAAAGACGGCCTTCACCACACCGTGGGGAACTTCTTGCTATACGGTAATGCCATTTGGGCTCAAGAACGCCGGGGCTACTTATCGAAGGGCGGCGACCGCGCTTTTTCCATGACATGATCCACAAGGAGATTGAGGTCTACGTAGACGACATGATAATCCACTCCAAAGGCGAGGGACGGACAAACACTTTGTTGACTGCGAAAGTTCTTTGAGAGAGTGAGACAACATTCCATGAGACTAAACCACTGCTAAATGCACCTTCGGAGTGACAAGGGAAAAGTGCTTGGGTATATGGTCACGGAGCGAGGTATCGAAGTCGACCCCCGAAAGATCAAAGCCATTATGGACATGAGGCCACCTCAAACTCAGACATAAGTCAAAAGCTTTATGGGCAAAGCTTCGGTACATCGGCCGTTTCGTCAATCGGTTGACCACTATGTGCGAGCCCATCTTCAAGCTCATGAAGAAGAATGTAGATACGAGAATGGACCGAAGAATGCCGGGATGCCTTTGACCGGATCAAAGCATACTTAGTACATCCTCCGATACTATGCCCCCACATAGACGAAACCTCTTACGCTCTATCTCACTTTGTCACCGATACGGCGGTTGGGGCTATGCTTGCTCGGGAGAAGAAAGACTCTCGGGTAGAGAATGCCATTTACTTTGTCGTAGGAAGGCTGCGGGAAGTGAGCTCAATTACTCCGCATGTGAAAAAGACTTGTGCGGGGGCCGAGTGCAGGTAGTCGGCAAGTTGAAGCATTATATGCAAGCCCACCCTGTGAACTTGGTCTCAAAAATGGACCCCATCAAGTACATCTTCGATAAGCCTTCCCTCTCGATGCGTCTAGCAAAGTGGTCCTTCTTCTTAGCAGAGTACGACATCAGCTACGTGACCAGAAAGGCCATCGAGGTCAAGCATTGTCGAGACCATCTGGCGAACTTCCCCGAGTAATGAGGACCGCGGGCACTGAACCCCAATTCCCGGATGAAGGGATCTTCGGTCGAGCACGAAAATCGATGGCGGCTTTTCTTTGATGGAGCTGCTAACAAAGAGGAAATGGCGTAGGGATGCTGCTGGTCGATCCGAAAGATGAGCATACACCCATAGCCCTCAAGCTAAACTTCCACCACACGAACAATGTTGCCGAGTACGAAGCTTGCATTGCTTTGGTTTAGAAGGCTGCCCTAGAAAGGAATGTCAAGGAGCTCGAAGTTTATGGAGACTCGGCCACGATCATCAACCGGGTCTCCAACAAATGGAAAGGCTGTGGACCCTAATCTTCAGCGGTATCATGCCCATATGGAGGAGTTATTTGGACGGTTCGGAGAAGTAACTTTCCACTACTTGCGAGGAAAAGAAACAGGTCGCGAGATGCCCTTGCTACTTTAGCCTCACTAGTAGAGATCCCGAGGAAAAGCCATAAAACCCTTCGAGTGGGTAGAAGAGAAGCCCCGGCTTTACGTTGTGAAGTAGACACAGGACCCGAGCCTATCAAGGAACCGTGGTACAATCAAATTTACCGGTTCCTCAAAGATGGAGAGTCGGCTTTCAAAGATGAAGAAGGTAGACCAAAAGAAGGTGTCAAAGCCAAGAGCTTGCAAGCCACGAAAGGTTGGCCTCCCATTATGTCATTCTAGGAGGCAGCACAGTACAAGAAGCGGTATCAAGGACCACTCCTCTTATGCGTCACTCAAGAAAGGGCCAAAGAGTTGATGGCGAAGTCCACAATGGTCCCTGCGGTCCTCATATGAATGCTAGAGCCACGATGCAAGTGATCCTCGAGAATGGGTTACTCTTGGATTTCCATGGAGACAGAGTGTTCGGCATGTTCAAGCGTGCGACAAATGCCAACGGTTTGCCAACCTCAACCATCTCCCGCCTCATGACACATCTTGCATGACGACTCCCTGGCCGTTTGCAACTTGGGGTATTGATGTGATAGGGAAGATAGCCCGGCGGGAAGCAATGGGCATGAATTCGTGTTAGTGGCGATCGACTACTTCACCCAGTGGGTAGAGGCCAAGTCCTACAAGGTCCTCACTTCCAAGAAGGTGGCCCGGTTTATCAAAAGAAAACATAATGTGTAGATATGGGGTGCCCAATGAGATCATTTCGATAATGGGTCACACTTTGAAGGGGGCTGCGGTAGATTCTTTGTCGAGTTCGGGATCACTCGCCCACAAGTCGTCCCCGTCGAGACCTCGAGACTAATGGAGCCGTGGAAAGTTTGCTAATAAGACGCTCGAACGGATCATCAGGAAAATGGCCACCCGTGGTCGTGATTGGCCGAAAAGTGCACTTAGCACTCAGGGCTACGAACGTCTGTCGGAAACGGCCCACGGGGAGAAACCCCTTTTGCCCCTAACTTACGGGATGGAAGCGGTGTTACCGGTGGAGTTGGAAATCCCGTCATTAAGGGTCCTCTAGAAAACGGTGTCAACGAAGTAGAATGGTTGCGTAGCCGGCATGATGAGTTGGCCACCTTTCGGACGAAAGAAGGCTTAAAGCCATGGAGCATACCCGAGCCTATCGAGGCGAATGGCCGGAGCATTTGACAAAAGGTCAAGGCCGGGGACATCAAAGAGGGTGACTTAGTATTGAAAGTGAAGCCCCCTACCGGAGAGACAACCCCAGGAAAATGGGAACCCGTTTGGATCGGCCCGTATGTGGTGCGAGAAGATACTATCGGGAGGAGCCATGAAACTTGCGGACACGGACGGCAATCCCTTTGTCCACCCGGTCAACGGTGATAAGCTCAGAAGGTACTATGTCTAAGAAATAAAAAAAAAAAAAAAAAAAAAAAGAAAAAAATATTAGTGCAAAAAGAGTAATACCCGGCTAAGTGAAAACCCAAAAAGGGCGGTCTAGGCAAAAAACGGGTTGCACATATAAAAAAAAAAAAAAAAAAAAAAATCTTAGTGCAAAAAGAGTAATGCCCAGCTAGGCTGAAAACCCAAAAAGGGCAGTCTAGGCAAAAAACAGGGCTGCACATAAAAAAAAAGAAGAGTTCACCAGAATGAACTACGAAGACCTGAGCCCCTTAGTCTTTCTTGTAAAAGGGGAACGTAGGCAGCCATTTATGGTTCGGTCTAAACAATAAAAAGGGCAATTAAGTTTCCATGAAATGCGTCCTAAAAAATCAATAAAGGGCATTCAAGTTTTCATAAAACGGACCCCAATCAATAAGACAACTGAAATTTCCATGAAATTGTGTCTTGATTAATTTCTAAGATAATATTTCTTGTTCATTACAAGTTAAAAAACTTCTTGATGAGTTCAAGCACGGTCTACTCTTGACTCTGCTAACCTGCTACAAAGATATAAAATACAATAAAATGCCTAAAATACTATTGTGTTTGCAAAATGGCAATAAGGTAATCCTAAGAAAAGATCTGTCAGTCGTCATTCACTTAGTCTTCTTTGGTCTTCTTCCCTTTACCTCGACCCCGTCGAGTTTTCTTTCACTTCTTCTCCAAGATGTCGGTCTCCCTCATTCCGATCTCCGTTATCCTCACTGGAGCCTCCATCAAACCTGTGTCAATAAGTGCCCTCTCTTCCCGAGCACGAGTCCGCACTTCCTCCCTATGAGCCTCAGTTAAAGGAGCGACCTCGGACAATCTCTTGTATCAAGCCTCCATATCTCTGATCAGGTCACCCGACTGGTTATGGCGACTCGCCTTAGCCTCAGTCTCCCTCAGAGTCCTACTCGAGTCGCAGTCAGCTCCCAATAAAGCCTGACGTCTCTCCCCCAATATGACCTGAGTCGCTCCCATCTCCCTCTCGTACCAATCAAAGTAGACAGTGGTCAAGATGGTACTCTTCCTGCTCCTGAAGATAGCCCTGGGTGGGAAAGCAGTGTATGTCCAAGCCCTCAAGAAGAATGAAAAGCTGGTTGGATCCCTCATAGCTAATGGCACCACCTCCATGGTACGGATGTCCTCCCAATCGCCCAATGGCTCCTGTAAGGCCCCGAAGCTGCTGGATACCAAGCGGGGTATGTAGAAGGATGACCGGCAAAACCACGGAACCCTCACTATATAGGACTCTGAAATATCCTCACTGAGCAACCTCCGGTGAGGTACCCGCGGATGTCCGAAGTGGATAACCTAGCCATCATCGGCTCCCGGCTACCACAGTCCTGCTGTCGAGGTGCACCTCTCCGTGAAATCACCCAAGGGCACTGAGTCGGCAAAGCCCCTGGCAAAGCCCCAAGCCTCTCCTGCAGCCATAAAGTCAGCACAGCCGGACTCCCAGACCTCATGAAATGGTCTCCCCTAGCCATCCTATCAATGCCATGCAAGGTCTCCCCCAAAACCAGTGGGACAATGTCCTTCCCAGCCCTGCAATCTCTGACCATATCTAAGAGACCACCATGACAGATCCCCACGAACTCAGCGGTGAACAGAGAAGAAAATATACAGAGGATAAAGGCATCCATAGCCACCGTGGTCGCAGCCATAGCCGGAGACCCAAACCTGCTCGGGATGTCAGAAAGGTCAATCCTGTCCGGGGCTATCATCATCTCCTCAGCCTCTCCCAGAGAAATCTTCAGAAAAGATGCAAGCTTTGCCGCCACCGGCACGTCATCGATCAGCGGAATCGATATAGCCTCAATTTTTGGACCCCCAGTCAAGGCTTGGAAGTCTTCATGCGTTGGGACAATCTCATTGAAAGAAAAGCAGTAAACGTGTCTCCGGACGTCCCAAAACTTTGCTGCTGCTCTCAAAAGGTCCCAATCGGGCGGGAGATCCCTCAAATGCCATAAAGACTTGATCTTGAAGGAAGAATCAAGTAACCCCTTGTGAGATTGAAAGTTGCATCTCACCCAAGACTGAAGATCGGACAGAAAACGGTCTCTCTTCCCCCTTTGCAATCTAATGGGCTTCTCCATTGCAAAATGATCAAAGATGGTGTCTTTAGGTCCAATATGTGCTCTGGGAACAGTTGGGACAAGTCTAAGTTGAAAATGAAATGAAATGGCCAAACCTTGGTTTTATTCTGAAAATAACCAGTCCAGACAGAACTGTGAGCCGCACGGCCTCATTTATTCCAGAGACCATGCCGCACGACTTCATTTACCTGATGTAAATGGCAAATCTGCAGCAACCAAGTTGCTGCCCAAAGGGAGTTTTCACCCCACTTTTCCAACCAAAACCTGTACAAAAGCATGTTCAAAGACCATCCAAACATTTATACATCATAATATATCATTTTGGCCCAGTTTCAGCCCCGATTCCAAGCAAAAAACCGCCCCGAGGCTCAAGTAATATGCAAATTAATAAAGCATAAATAGAAAAAGCAAATAAAACAGTAATACATTGTTTTCGCCCCATCGGCGCCCAAATAAAGCAAAAAATAAGCAAAATGTGCATAAAACTTGTTCATTGTTTGTTTTTCTTCCTAAAGTCAATTCTAGCGACCTCCTAGGCCTCCGATCCTTCCTCTTCATCACTACTCAACTCATAAACGCTAGACTCCCTCATCAAGTCCTCGGTGTCACTCACATCTGAAAGGTGGACATTATCGTGCTCGTACTCAGCCAGCTGCTCGAAGATGACAGCATTGGGTCCTCACCCCCGAGGCATGGCACTGGAAGAGTACTCCGAAGCCGATGAGGTGGATGCTGTGCCCCCGACATGCCTTCTCTTGCACCCGGGCTCCTGCACGTTCGCTGCCGCCTTTGAAGTGCAGGCCAGCTTCCTCAGAAGGGACCGGCACATGTCCTTCCAGCCCCTATTCTGCCTGACCAACCTCGTCGTAAGCTGAGCCGGAACTCCGAGAAAAAAAGAGAAGAAAATCTCGGGAAATCTCGAAATTGCAAAAAGCAAAGAAATGCGAAAAAGGAAAAGACCCTAAAAGTATACTTACGGTCTTTGTCGGCGGCAAGGTATACTTGGGGCTCCCTAGCATCGGGGACGGTATCCTCAACCTCCTCGATACTCAGTGGACCACATAAGACAGAGCGGGAGGGATCGGGCGGGTCGGAAGGCTCGGCCTCCCCATATCCCTGAGTGACCGCCAGCTTCACTAGCTTCTGTGGCGTCCTCAGTCGCTGCTCCACAAACACAGCATATGGGGTATCCATATCAAAGTACTCCTCAGCGGCCACGCCTGCCTGATATCTCTCTATCTCATCTGCCGGCCAATCCCTGGGCTGTAGCATCCGTGCTGGAGGATCATGGGGAGTAATGGCGTCCAAGGGAGGGACATAGCCATGCTGCCTGGAAAATCGGTCCCCCAGATAGATGACATCACATGTCAGCCCTGTCAACCATCTCCTCTGCCTCGTCGCCTCCACGGCCCCTCCTAGCAAAATCTCTGGATACCTGCCCCACGGGTAGAAGTCCACCCCATCGTGCCCATCCTTGTTGATAACTGGCCTCACCATCTTATAGTCAAAGGTGATCCGGGTCTTCCCGGTGAACTTATCCCTCGCATCTCCCCTCCAGCGGATCATAGCGGGAAAGATGGTGACATCGCTCTGTTGGTTCCACGGAAAGAACCCGATCACCTCACAAAACCAGACTTGCATGTTCAAAAACATCAAAAGGGTCATTTTTCTTTCATAAAAAGTCTCAAAGATAGAAAGTAAAAGAGAAAGGAAAGCAAGAGTACCTCAAGGGAAAAAGAGAAACAATCCATGGAGGCAGCCTTGTTGCGGTTGTACAGATCCAGGGAGAAGTATAGCTCCGCCAATCCGGCCTCGCCCCACGTGACCGTCCCAATCCCATCAACATCCTCCAGAGAGTCGAGGAGGCAAGTCATAGCCAGAGTCCCAGAATTTGCAAAGATGGTGACTGACAGCATCAACCACACAAAGGCTCTAGCAAGCTGGTGGGCAGTCACCTCACTAGCAGCAAAGTCCCGCATGCAGTTCTGGACTGCCACCTCGACGTTCCTCGTCTCCATTCCTAGCCCCTTGGGAATCAGCTCAAACCCAACCAAAGCTCTGAATTCCTCAGCAGTGATATGGTCCCTCCAGGTCACTGGCCTCCCGGTGAACTGTAAGCCCGTAATAGCAGTGAAATCGGTCGGAGTCACCGTCAGCTCCCCCCCAGCTAAGATGAAAGCTGTGGGTGGTGTCCCACCAAAACTCAGATAGGGCCTGGACCAAACCCTTGCTCTTTGAGGTAATGTGAATACCTCTACCGATGGCCTCAATGAAAAAATCTAAGCCGGTAGCCCTCACCAGCTGCTTAGGGTTCACCCCGTTCTTCTCAAAATTGGGCATCCTCTCCCACAACTTTACTGCAATCTCAGAAGGCCCTCTAGACTTGTTCTCTTGTAGACAAGCACAGCAAAAGAAATGCGTCAGTCTTTTTCAAAAAAGCATGCATATATTCAAGAGTGCACATATTTTCAAAAGAAAAGCATTCATGAAATTTTTTCTAGCATCCTATGCATAGAAAACGTGTCTTTCATCACTTGAAACACATCGTGTCAAGCACATTGCTTTCCTAAGCACAAAATCACAATTTTCAAAATTATTTGCACATAAGCATTAATTTTTCCAAATATGGCATGCATGAATCCTTTTCATCATCCAAAATCCCGTTTTCTCATCCATGATCCAAAATTGACCTAGTTCTAGCACATGCAAGAACTCTGTCACAATTATTCTTCTTACTTTTTATTTCCGAAAAAAAAAGGAGTGAGTCATTCTCATTATTTTTGTCAAATAAGTTGCACATGCATATTCTTTCATCTTCTCAGCCTCATAGGTTAATCATTAAGATTTCAAAATCATCCAAAAATCCTAGGAAAATTCGAAAAATTCCTAAAGCTTGGGTCAAGCCCTAAATCAATCAAAATTCAATCAAAATCGACGGAATTGAGCAAACTAAAAAAGCTTACCCCAACCGATTGAGGGTTTGTCGATTTGTGCTCCATTCTACCCGGATAGAGCTCCGATGGAGGTGTAAGGAAGTCATACTTCCTCTCCGTGCGGACGAGCTCCTTCCTCCTCCTTCTCGCGGCCGCGGAGATGTTCCTTCTAGCTTGCCTTGGCATTGGATTCCCCTCTGGATCCATCCTAAATCAATAGAGGCAACCTCCAAATTGTCAGAACTCTAAACTTAAGCTACCTCTATCACAGATAGTGAAGTACACTCAAGTTCTTCGAACTTAAGCTACCTCTATCACAGATAGTGAAGTATGCTCAAGTTCTCCAAACTTAAGCTACCTCTATCACAGATAGTGAAGTATGCTCAAGTTCTCCAAACTTTAGCTACCTCTATCACAGATAGTGAAGTATGCTCAATTTCTACAAACTTAAGCTACCTCTATCATAGATAGTGAAGTATGCTCAAGTTCTCCTAACTTTAGCTACCTCTATCACAGATAGTGAAGTATGCTCAAGTTCTCCAAACTTTAGCTACCTCTATCTCCTCGATAGTGACGTAAGCTCTAGTTCCCTCAGGTGACAACCTCCATTAATTGTCAACCAGGTGACAACCTCCATTAATTGTCAAAACCTCAAGGATCCTAGACATCGTTCCTAACTATCTAGTGATGCTTGAACTACGATCAAGGCTTGATTCCTCTGGGATACGTAGGTAGCCTTTCATAAAAAGGTCGAGCCATCCGACCACTTTGGTCACTCTATTCCTTCGTCACTCCTCAGTGATGAAGTAGCCCCTCATAGAGGTCTTTACATCCGACAACATTGGTCACTTCTAACATATCCCCAGTAGGATCAATTGCTTGACCTCCTAGGTCATTTTCTTTGCTATTTCCTCAGAGACCAGTTTTCTCTTCTCTATTCCTCAGCGGATCTCTTCTGAACTACGGCCTGGCTTGATTCCTCCGGGATACGTAGGTAGCCTTCCAGAGGTTCAGCCACTCGACCACCTTGGTCACCCAATCCGTATCGGCATTCGCCAGATTGGATCCTTTTCTATCGACAACCCCACTCGCCCTGCAAGTGACGTTGCCGAGGGGCTTCTGTAAGTACCCAAATCTGGCTCATGTCTTCCGGTTAATTTTCCCGGCAATTTCGGTAAATTTCCCGATAATTCCCCGGACTTTCCTAGAGTTCCGGAGCAATTCCGGAACTGTTCCAAATCTCTTAAGGGCTGAAGGGAAGGCTTAGTAATTAAGAAACACGTTTTTCTTAATTACAAAAATCTTCAAGAATTGCCACCTTGCATGATTCTAGAAACATGCTGAGTCATTGTGGATAATGCCGCACGGCTGCATTAGCCAAGGATCTCTGGCCGCACGACTTCATTAGCCTTATCCAGACTGCCTATAAATAGAGCCCTCCTCTTCCCATTTTAGCAAGACAAAAACAACCAACCACACACCATATTCTGTCCCAAAAGCTCTCCAAACGCTGCTGCAAAATTCCAAGAAGGTGAAGAGTGCCAAGAAGCCACCTCCCTCCTCCTTGAAGATCCCAAAGTTGGTCCTTCCACCTAGCTCAACCCAAAGGAGAAGAGGCCACCACCATTGGTCACCTCTCACTCCCTTAACCTTGCATTTTACTTGCTCTATGTGATTTAAATTGCTCATTGCATTCATATATTGTCATTATCTTGCTTGGGACTTGGTAGTTATCATTAAAGATCATATCTTTATCATACCCCCTTCCCCCTTTGCATGAAATAGGCATCACTTGCTATTAAAAATGTAATCTTTGAATCAAAGGTGCATCCTTTGCACCTAAAAACCCTTTTTTTACAATAAAAATATCATCTTTATGCATCCTTTGCTCATAAAAATGCAATCTTTACATCAAAAATGCATCCTTTGCACATAAAAACCATTTTCATGCACCTTTGCATTAGAAATCATCTCTTGGCATGAACTTAGCATCCTTTGCTTTCAAAAATGAAATCTTTGTGCATCCTTTGCATAATAAATACCATTTTCCTCATAAAAATGCATCCTTTGCATAAAAATCATGTCTTTATATAAAAGTGCATCCTTTGCATATTAAGTATCAATTTCTTCATAAAAATGCATCCTTTGCATAAAGATCACTTCTTTACATCAAAATGCATCCTTTGCAAATCAAATGCATCCTTTGCAATCCAAAAATGTCATCTTTTCACTAAAAATTTCATTTTTACATGCATTTCCCCATGTCCCCATTAGCAGCCTTGGAACGGACCGGTGTAAAGATCCTATCTTTACATCGTTTCTTCCATTAAATGTACCATAATCTCTTTAGAAAGGGATAACCTTGAACCCGATATCTCCAATTATCACTTAAGATGAGCATGAAGCATCCATATAAGCTCAATCATCTTAAGGTGTAGGATTGATGGGCTAAGGTCAATCCTTTCCTAAAGAACCTCATTTTGGACTATAAAAGAGAGTCCTTCTCTCGATCACGCAAGTCCCGAGGTTAAAAATGCGATGATCACAAGTCCAAGATGAGGACGGGATCAAAATCCCGAATACATAAAATCCAAGAAATCCCGAGCGACAACCAATAAATGGTTTGTACGTCCGGAAGACAACTTGGGACATTCCGTCCCCTTTTATTCAAACACATGCACACAAGAAAGCACGCAAGCAAGCAAGATAAATGGAATCTAGGGAGACTTGCTACGGCAAGGCACCTTGGGTGAACGACGATCCGTTCTTCCCAGGGGGTAACTTAACCTCCGAACCCATAAAATCTTTTTTTTTCAAAATTTTGAGGAAATCAAAATGGTGTGGCGACTCCGTTTTTTCAAATTAAACCGGATGTCTTCACGCGTGAATCCACAAAATTTGGGCACACATTCACAGCAACGTCAAAAATCAAAATTTTGACACATTTACCCTTGGAAATGATAAACTAGCAAGGAAACGTGGAAAAATCGGCACTGCAAGTCACGGAACGAGCCGAACGTGACATACGCACGATCGCCCGATACGGCACCAGTCGCCAGAAAACTGAGTGGTCCAAAGATCAACTCAATCCACATGATTCAGAGCCCAGAAAGGTGAATCATCCAATTAAAAGCTCGGTCCAACGCCCAGACAGGTGGATCGTCAACATAAAAGCCCGGTCCAACGCCCGGACAGGTGGATCGTCAACAGAAAAGCTCGGTCCAACCCCCAGACAGGTGGATCGTCATCAGAAAAAAAAGCTCAGTCCAACGCCCTGACAGGTGGATTGTCATCAGAAAAGCCTGATTCAACAACCAAACAGGTGAATCGTCATCCTCAACAACAAAAAGCCCGATTAGAATCCCGGAAGGGTGAATCGTCACAAAACCGACAGGACTCAAAGGACCGGAAAGGTAAGCCTTTGTTTTCTAACATATTTCTCGCAGGTTCGGAGCCCAGACAGGCGAATCTTCAGACAGACAGGTATATTCAGAATTGGGTCTTGATTTGATTCCTCAGTATGAATTTATCTTTCAAAACAAAATCTCCTCGATTTTCAAATAATTTTCAAAATACCTAAAGCAGCCTTTTCGTGTTTTGGAGTCGAACTACGTCATGGTCTGATTCTCCGATAGAGATACATAGGAAGCCGTGCGGCCCGACTATCCCGATGTTCAGAATGATGTCTTTTCTATCGACGACATGACTTCTTCCATAAGTCTTGTCACCGAGGGGCTCTGTAGACTCCCCATTCTGAACACATCGGATCATATTTATACCACTCTAAGTCTCGCTTTGAGTCAAGAAGTAGAAATCCACCATTTCGTCATGTTTCGTTAAGTTTTGACTAACCATCGTTAGTTTGGGACTAAACTGCATACGAGATAACGAGGAAAGGACAGAATTTTCCACGGGAACAATATCTCGCCACGAGATGGCGTGTCTCGCGCGAGATATCGTCCCTCTGCAGCATGCAGAAGATAGTTTTCTCGTCGATTTCAACCTCTTTTCGGGATAAGATTTTATCCATCCGGCCAACCAATAGAGTTTGGGGTCTAGAACCTTCTTAAAGGGTTTTACCTCTCCACCTCTACCTATCCAACCCCTATAAATACTTGGTGACTTCCAAGGATCAAAGGACCACGAATTTTCACAACACACACATATTTTGTTGGTTTCTTTCCCTGAAAGGTTCCTACAAAATCACTCTTAAAAATCACCTCAAAGTTTGTTTGTCAACCTTGTTGATAAACAAACATCAAGATCCAAGTCAAGGACTGAGGCGAAGCTATGTCTGTATCAAGATTCGATTCTAAACTTGAGTCGAAACTCTGCCCAAATCACCTCACGCAAGGTAACCCCTAAATCCCTTTCTAATTGATTGTTAGAGTGGTATAAATCTATTGAATCTAGGATCGGCCTAGAGCCTCTCCAAATCATGGGGACGGTCTCGAAGCAATCGATCCTACATTCCGTTTAACCCCGTTAAATGGATCTTTACTTGTTATATTTGAAATCGTTTTTTTCTCTTCTCTGAAAACCTCTCTTTTCTTTAGCAAGACCAATCTCCGGATTGGGTGGAATGGATGCTCCTTGACCTACCCATTCCATAACCTCAGCCTCGAACCCAATCTCTTTCAAAAAATGGTTTTTCTATGTTTTCAAAACGAATAATATAGGTGGCGACTCGAAATCAATCACAACGCTCATAGCTGGCTTGACGGAGGCGTCGGGAAGGGTCCCTGAGCCAGGTAGAAGGACTATGGGGATATTCCCTGTGAAGGTGAAGAATACTCGCCGCGGAAAAGGGAAGGGGAAGAAGGATGAAGGACCAAGTACGGGGGACTAGGTTGACCTTGCTGTCCGGAGTATCCACCCACTGTCATTGTAGACACATTAATTGATTAATGTTTTATTGTAGTTTTGCTAGCGTGTAGCAAGTCAAGAGTTGACCGTGCTTGAACTCATCAAAGATTGTTTTAACCGTTATGAATTTGTAGGTTAAATGAAAAGAGTTTTTCGAGACACAAGCAACTGATGCTTATTTGTTTGTTTTTTTTTTTGTTTGAGATCGAACCAATGATGGCTGCCTACGTTCCCCTTTTACAATTGGACTAAGGGGCTCAGGTCACCGTAGCTCGACACTTTAGGTGATTTTTGAGAAAAATAAAGACAAAAGAAGTGCGACCCTATTTTTTACCTGGATCATTATCGGGAATGTATCCAGTTGGGTATTACTCTTTTAGCACTTTAATTTTACTGAGGGGTTGTGTATGGGGAAGGAGAGTTGACTTGTGCTCTTCCTCAAACGAAGTATCTGTGGAGCTTGCTTCCGTTCACGGGGTTAACGAAAGGGTTCCCGTCCAAATATGCTAACTTCATGGCTCCTCCGGAGAAGATTCTTTGTACCACGAACGGGCCTATCCAGGTAGGTTCCCACTTTCTTAGGGGATTGGTCTGCATAGGAGGCTTTTCCTTTAGAACCAAGTCGCCTTCTCTGATGTCTCGTACCTTGAATTTCTTATCAAATACTCGGGCCATTCTGCTTTGGTAGGAACGAGTGTGCTCCATGGCTTTCAATCTGCACTCGTCGAGTAGAGCAAGTTCTTCGTGATGGCTCTTTAGCCATTCGACTTCATTGATCCCGTTTTCCAAGAGGACTCGGAGGGATGAAATTTCCAATTCCACGGGAAACATTGCTTCCATTTCGTATGTAAGTGCAAAAGGAGTCTCCCCTGTGGCGATTCTTACTGACGTTCTGTATCCCCAAAGGGCTAGATGTAGCTTCCCGACCTCTGACGGTCATCTTTCTGATTATCATTGCGAGAGTCTTGTTTGCTGCCTCTACTGTACCATTAGTCTGTGGTCTGTATGGAGAAGACTTGTGGCGTGTAACTCTGAATTTGGTCAGCAGTTGGTCACAATCTCCTTCAAAGTGGGTCCCATTGTCGGATATGATCTCGTTGGGCACCCCATATCTGCACATGATGTTCTCTCTGATGAACTCGGCCACCTTCTTAGAATTCAGTACCTTGTATGATCTGGCTTCTACCTACTTGGTGATGTAGTCGACTGCGACTAATATGAACTCGTGACCATTGCTCCCTGGCGGAGTGATTTTGCCGATGACGTAGATTCCCCATGAGGCGAAAGGCCATGTCGTAATCATGCAATAGAGTTCGTGAGGAGGGATACGATTGAGGTTGGAGAACCGTTGACATTTGTCGCAGCTTCAAATGAACTGGATGCAGTCTGTTTCCATTGACACCCAATAGTATCCCATAAGGAGGATGATCTGTGTCAATGCTCTGGCGTTCATGTGTGGACCACAGGTTCCGTTGTGAACTTCGTTCATTAGCTCGCTGGCTTTTTCTTTATTTACACACCGAAGGAGTGGCCCTTGGTGGAGCATCTTGTACAATATACCCCCCAGAATGACGAAATGGGATGTCAGGCGTTTTAATGCCATCATGTTTTTGGCTTTGATCCCTTCTTTGTATTTTCCATCTTCATTTGTGAAGGAAGCTTCTCCGTTTTGGAGGTACTGGTAGATTTGATTGTACCAGGGTTCGTCGATCGGTTCATTTTTAACTTCGATCTCATAAAAATAAGCGGGTGTTTCCCGTCTACCTATTCTGAGGGTTTTTACTGATTTCCCGTCGGGAATTTCGACAAGAGATGCAAGGGTAGCCAGGGCATCTGCGAAGTGGTTCCTATCTCTTAGCAAATAATGGAAAGAGGTGTCCTCGAACTAAGCAATGAGCTCCTCCATGTACGTGTGGTACTTCTGGAGGCCAGAATCTATCTTCTTCCGTTTGTTGGACACTTGATTGGTGATCAATGTTGAGTCTCCATATACTTCCAGTTCTGAGATGTTGCGCTCGAGAGCGGCTTCTAGATCGGCTGCGCAAGTTTCATACTCTGCTACATTGTTGGTTGTTTCAAAATTCAGTTTGATGGCTATGGGAGTGTGCTCGTCCTTGTGATCGACAAGGAGCATTCCAATACCATTTCCCTTCTTGTTGGCTGCCCCATCGAAGAAGAGTTGCCAGCAGTTTGGCCTGTCAAGTGAAAAGATTCCGTCATCCGGAAACTGCGGATTAGGACCCTTGGGTTCACTACTTGGGAAGTCTGCCAGCTGATCTGCCATTACTATGCCCTTTGTTGATTTTCTGACCATGTACTTAATGTCAAACTTAGCCAGGAAGAATGACCACTTGGCTAGTCTCATTGACAGGGACGGCTTGTCGAAGAGATATCGGACGGGGTCCATCTTGGAGACCAGGAGCACTAAATGTGACTGCATGTAGTGTTTCAGTTTCCCGACTACCCATACCAAGGTGGTACAAGTTTTCTCTAATGCTGAGTAGCTGAGTTCACTTCCCTGAAGCTTTCGGCTTACGAAGTAGATTGCATGCTCAACTTTGGAATCTTTCTGTTCTTGTGCCAGTATTGCTCCGATTGACGTGTCTGTCACTGTCAGGTACAGGAGAAGTGGCTTGTCTTCATGTGGCGGGCACATGATTGGGGGATTCACCAAGTATGTCTTGATTTTCTCAAAAGCTGTCTGGCACTCGAAGTCCCATTTGATGTCGGCATTCTTCTTCATCAGCTTGAATATTGGCTCGCAGAGAGATGTCAACTAGTTGATGAAGCGACTAATGTACTGAAGTCTTCCCATAAAACTTTTCACTACTGTTAGTATCTGAGGTGTCTTCATGTCGATGATGGCCTTGATTTTCTTGTATCGGCTTCGATACCTCTTTCTGTAACCATGTACCCCAGTACTTTGCCTCGCTTGACACCGAAGGTGCACTTCACAGGGTTCAATCTCATGGAGTGCTTTCTGAGTCTGTTGAAGAACTTTCTCAAATCTATCATGTGTTGCATGTCTGATCCTCTGGAGTGGATGATCATGTCGTCGACATACACTTCGATTTCCTTGTGAATCATGTCATAGAAGAGGGCTGTTATGACCATGTAGCAATATGTCCCTCACTGAGTGGTAAAAGCAGTTTTGGTTTGATCTTCCTCGGACATTTTGATCTGATTGTATTCGGCCAACCCATCCACGAAGGACTTTACTTCGAAATTTGCCGTAGTGTCGACTAGTATGTCGATGTTGGGCAGTGGGAAATCATCCTTAGGGCTGGCCTTGTTGAGATCTCGGAAATTCACACAGCATCTGACCTTTCCATTGGCCTTAGTGACCGTCACGATGTTGGAGAGCCAGGTCGGGTACTCAATTACTCTGATGAAGCCAACGCGGAGCATTTTCTCAATTTCTTCTTTCACTTGCAAGGACTACTCTGGTTTGATCTTGCACAATTTCTGTTTGATAGGCTTGGATTCTGGATCCAGGGGAATTCTGTGTTCCACGATCGAGGGATAGAGTCCTGGCATGTCCTGGTACGACCAGGAGAACACGTCAACATACTTCTTGAGGAGGTTTATCAGGGCTTCTTTTTCTGCATCGGCGAAGAAACTGCCCACTTGTGTCTCTTTAGGCTCTTGCACTGACCCCAGGTTCACTTTAGTCATAACCTCTTCGGCAGCTTGGGCCCGATTGTCCTCTTGGTCTACTATACGCTTGAGAACTTCTTTAATGTATTGTTCATTTAATGTGTCTATTTCTTTATCAAGTGAGTCATTATTAACGTCTTTTAAGTTGCTTGTTAACTTATCAGTTGTTAAAGTGGCAATGAGGGGATACTCCAAAAGGTCAGACTTTTCATTAGATGTGAACGAAAATACATTCTTGGCTACATTATCATAGTCTTCCGGCGTAAGGCCGTTGAACGACTCAAAGGACTGGACTTTAACAAGGATTGACTCAGAGGGTTTGAGACCAGGTTTAGGGAGATGTGGGTGCAGGCCCAGCTTGTCTTCCATTTATGTCTGGCTTGCCCTTGGTCCGATGAAAGTTACCCAGTTTTTCAGTGGCATTGCTGAATGCTTGATGAGGGATCGGGGATCGAGAGGCTTGGCTTCTGTTGTCCCAATCATGGTGATTATGCTGTTTTTGGAGCCCAGGTCAATCAGGTTTGGCACCTCCATGACTTCTTCAAAAAGACTTTGTAGAGCGGGTCCACTAAGAGCGTCTTCTATGAATTTTGGTTCCTTCTGCTTTGGAGTTACTGTCTCGAATGTGGCCTCGGCGGCTGACCCGAACAGTATGTTTCCCGTGAAGAGTATCTCGAGTTGCTCTTCCATGTCTGGGATTCTTTTGAATGTGTACTTATGCTGAACTGTGGTGGCAATTGGTCCAGGTAAAGTTGTGATGTCGAGGAACGCTCCCCTTATCGAATTAGCCTTGAGTCCTCTGAAACGCTTGAGGACCTGTGCTAGCTTTTCCATCCTTTCTGTAGGTTCTGTGCTGACTTTCCCTGCTTCTTTCTCATCTTCATCAGTTCCACTATCGGTCCCCTCAGTTCAGCTGTCGGTCCCCTTATCGGTCCCCTCAGTTCTGCTGTCGGTTCCCTTGGTGAAGTAATGAGCGAGGTCAAAACTGTAAGGTTGGAGGTTGGGTGTGCCGTCAGAGGTTCCCCTTTTGCGGGCGAGCCTTTTGTTTTCTCTGGTGTTGGCACATAACTGAGCCCCTGGACTGTGGTATGGTCCTTGACTTCGATGACTTGGTGTTGTCCTTGTAACCTTTTGCCGAGCCCCAGTCCTGGGATGAAGTTCATGAGTTTCATCATCATCATGGTGGGAGGGATTTTGTCCCGAAACAGTGGAAGGTCCACGTTGTATATTTGGATCTTGGAGGTTTCCAAGGTGAATCCAGTTAATGCCATGTCATCATCATGCTTGATTTCTAACACTAGAATGCCGTTGGTGCTGGTCCCCTCGGTGGTGACGCTGTCGTCGTAGACTATTGTCAGCTCGTTACCTTGCATGAAATTGATACACTGGTGAAGGGTGGATGCCACACCATTTATTTGATGCAGCCAGGGTCGCCCCAAGATGGCTGTGAAAGTGATAGTAATGTCCAACACTTGGAATTCGGTGGGGATCATCTGCTTGCCGAACTAGATGTTTAGAGTAGCAACCCCGAGAACTGTCGGGAAGTGGAGTCATAGGCCTTGACAGTGTGGACTGAAGGCTTCAGATCTGTGGGCTAGATGCCAAGAAGGTCCATCATCTTGGCGGGCAAGACATTCATTCCGGAACCTCCGTCTACCAACACAAGGGGAAGGCGACGCTCGTCCTGCTGGACTGTGATGTAGAGCGGTTCATTCTGATTAGCCCCAAATTTTGGCAGGTCCAAATCTGTGAAGGTGATAATGTTGTCGTAGTGGATGTTGCCGATCATCTGAATTACTTCGTCTGGGGTTGCGTCCACGGGGACCATGGTGCGGGCCAGACTTTCCTTTAGCTTGAGCTTGTGAGGATATGAGGATGTGAGCATAGACCAAAGGGAAATGTTCGCCTGGGTCTGCTTGAGCTGAGTGAGGATCGGGTCCTCTTTCACGAAACTTGTGTCTTCGGGCAGGCCGGGTTGCGGTTCTGGATCCGCTGGCTTTTTAGTGGCCTTGGGTGGTAATGCATGGATTTGACCCGATCGGGTCAGGACGCTGACATCAGGTTTGGTCCCTTCTGAACAGGTCGCTCTGAGCTGAGCCATAGTCAGAGGAGGATTCCTCGAAGCATAGGGCCATATGTCTTCCCTAAATTCGTTAACTGTAGATGCATTCCTGGGAGCTTCGGCAGCTTTTCGAATTTTGTCCCACGATACTGGCTTGGGTGCCTCCGTGAGGAGGTAGTTAATGGTTTGTCGCAACTATTCGAACGTCAGTGCGCAACAGTGGTTGCCAGAACTGAACTGTGCATTGCTGACCCTCCGGGGGAGGTTAGAGAGTTCTTGGTTCAAGCGAACAGTCTCCTTGATCTCTTCACGGTATACCCCACTTCTTTCCTTCTTGCTGAGCATGCACAGGGCATTCTGGTGTTGGGTTTGTCGAAATTCATGGTTGGCTAATTTTCCTCCACTCTTGGCCCAGATCAACTTTCTTGCAGTAGAGCCTACGTCGAGAGTTAGCGCCTGTGTTTCTTCCCATGTGAGAATAGCCAGTGCTTCCTTGAACTGTATGCGGCAGTCTAGATAAACTTCCATCGGGGAGAGCTTTTTCTTCTGCTTTATCTGAGTAGCGGGTAAGTCGGAAGGTACACGGCTTCCCGAACATCTGCCCATGTAACTGGCTGCTGTCCCAGTTGATCGTTTCTGTAAATGAATGCCGCAGTCTGTGGAATCTCCCTGAGTAGTTGCTGGAGATGTATTTCCATCTTTCTTTTCTTTTTGTATAGACCTTCCTCCCTCAGTTGGCCTTTTAGTTTGAGAGCGGAAATGATCCGTCCCCATTCTCTCAGGACCCTTGGGATTCCGGTTTTGTTAACTTCATGCCCGGCTTGGAAGAGAATGGTTTCATCATCTTCATCGTCGCTTTCACAGAGAACTTGCTTTCCTCGGGGAGGTAAGCGCTAGTGCTCTTCATGCTGTGCCATTCCATCTCCTAGGTCGTCGGGACCGTTGACCGCCCTCCCTTGCCAGAGGGGGTTGGATGAGAAAAGACGGTAGTCCAGGAAGTTGCCGTGAGCAAAACCTTTGAGGTCGAATTGGTCTAGAGTGGCCTCTAGCTTTCTGTCTGAAGCTGCTTGTGACACTTTAAGGGATTGGTCCCTGTGGGTCTTCTGAGCTTGGTTTTCGTCCCAGAGACGGTTTTCTTGAGCGGCTAGTTCCATGAGAGCTTTCCTTGCGAGAGCTAAACAGTCTCCGTAGGTGCGCGCCGTCTAACTAGTGTCTAGAACTGTGATCACATCCAAATCTCCGAATGGCGGAAACACTTGGATTATATTGACGAAGGAAGTCGGGCTGGAACAATCCATGCGGCCTTCCTTAATCTCGGTTACCAAGAAGTTCACCCATATCTGCTTGATTGAACCCACGGGGGTATTGAATTCCGCAATGTTGATAGTCTCGTGATCTCGCTGGATCACCAAGTCTATCAGAGCTAGCAGTTTGCTGGCGGGGTGCCTGAATCTGTGGCTGTGACGACTGGGAGCAGGATCGAACTTGAGCATGTTGATGCTGAGGTGATCATTCCTTTCTTCGGAAGCTGGATCTGTCTTGCGGGGAAGACTTTTACAGATGTTCTTAGGGTAGCTACTGGAAGCGTTCTCGATGTTGATCTGATTAGTAGCAGGGTGAGGAGCTTTGTCTCCTTTGCTGATGCCCTTGGCCTTGGCAGCGCTTGCGGCTGTAAGCTTGACTGACGGCACGGGCCGATTGCCACTGGGGCTGGTAGTCGGAAGTGATGATGAGCTCTGAGCTCGATTTGCCAGGGCCTCGTTTACCATGAGCAGGCAGTCATTGAGGGTAACTTTGGCATTCCTGAATCTGATAATAAGGATCGGATCCTTGGTATCATCGGGATATCTGGAAAAGATAATGTTGACGAAGTCGTCGTCAGTCACTTGATCAGAGGGGTTCTTTGTCGTGTCAACTAGTTTTTTTCATTCGCGGATAATCGCCTGTACGGGATGTTGAGCTTGACAATTTCCATGGTATTGGAGCCCTCATCGTAGGTGACATCATCGAAACTGGTGCCGTCCTCGAAACTGAGCATATGTATGTAGGGATCTTCTTGCGAACCTGCAGCGTCCTTGACTCCGGAGAGTCCTGATTCGTTGTCGTCTGACGGCTTAACCCAAACATAAGGACGCCTCGTGTCCTGCCGCGATGCTGGAGCTGATAGAGAAACATCATGCCCTTCATTTGAGAAGAGGGGCTCGGCGAGCAATTCCTAATGGAGGACATCCCATACGACTGCCATACATTCATCACGAGTGTGACGATGCTTGTTGACCTTTATCACGAAGATTTCTTCATCTGGCGGGGTTCGAGAGTAGTATTGAAGGATGCTGACAAATCTCCGATCGGAGACAGGGGGTTTACGTGCCCGCATCATTGCGATGCTCAGGGTTTCTTTCCAGTCTGCTTCCAAGTTTCGGAAATGGCAGTTGAACTTGATGAATCTGACTGCTTCAGGGTCGGCCTGTTCGAGGACGTTGACATAGTTAGCATCTCCGAACTCTGAGGGATTCTGATGAGATTTGCCCCGATAGTCCTTTGGTCGACTTGAAGGAGGTAGCCCCGGTGCCTGGCTGCGGGCACGCTTGGCTGTTGTCTTGGCTTCGTTCCCTATGAGGAAACTGTCCCCTCTAATGACTTCAAGATCTCCATGCCGGTTAATAAACTTTACGTACTGATGGAGAGTGGAAGCTATGGCTTTCATGTGGTGTAGCCAAGGGCGTCTAATAGAGCTGTGAATTCGGACGGAATGTCCATCACGTGGAATTTTGTTGGCACCATTTGGGTTTCAAACCAGAGCTCCAAAGTTACCGTCCCTAGGATGGGACGAGACGTGCTGTCGTAGGCCTTGATAGTTCGGGCAGATGGAATCATGTGGCCTTCGTCGATGTATAGGGCTCGCATCATGCTGAGAGGGAGGACGTTGACTGCTGATCCGTTGTCTACCAATACTCTGGGGAGAGATATGGTGTTAAGCCGGAGAGTGATGTACAAAGCTTCATTGTGCCCTGAGGCGTCTCTTGGTAGGTCTTCGTCACAGAAAGTGAGCATACTGCCATACACTCGGGAATCGTAGTTCTGGTCTCTCTAAGGAGAAGGAGAGTCATCAAGCCATCCATTTCCTGTCTTCTTCTTGCGAGGTAAAGCTTTTGGTGGTGCCTCGGGATTGCGTTAAGGCTGCTTGCGACGGTGGCTGCCCTTGGTCAGCACGTTGATTGAGTGCGAGTGCCAAGCTGATTTTGACTTTCCTTTGCCGGCCCGTGCCCTGAAGCTGGGCAAATTGAACCTTGGCTGATCTCGCAGGGGATTAGGCTTCTGATTGGCAGTGAGGTTGTCAAGATTTGGGGTATTTCGGTGTCCTGAGGCCTGAACTTTGGCGTCAGCAAGATTTTTCGGCTTTCCCATCCTGTCTGCTCTAAAGCTGCGTGGCCTAGAGGAAGGGAGGACTGACTGGAGTAGAGTACGTAGGAATCAAACTTCCTGGATGGCTCTCCGAGTGTACCCACACTGGTGTCTCCAGCTTCATATCTTTCTCTCAGTTTCTGTTGAGATGACTTCTTCTTCTGCTTTCTGGGAGAATCACCCCTGATCATGTCTTGGAACTCATACTCAAGGCATTCGGAGCAATCACAAACATCGTAACTGATGTGGACATTTGATGAGGACCTGGCTGGAAGAAGCGGAGGAACTGGCTCTGCGGCAATCTTCTTTGGCACCCATTCAATGGAATTCACACTGTTGTTGTTCGGAAAAGGGTTTCCGACTGTATTAGGTCCACGGGGACGCTACAATTTTTCTTCCTCTATCAGATTCTGAATTTCGTACCGTAACCCCACGCAGTTGTTGGTGGTATGGCCATGATACTGATGGAAGGCGCAGTACTTACTCTTGTCAGCGTTGACTACGGGATTCTTGGGTTTGTAGTTTGCAACGGGTTTGAGGAGGCCTTCCTTGATTAACCCTTCCAGCATCTTACTCAGCGGCATGTCCAACTTGTCGATGTGTACGACATGCTGCTTAGGAGTGGAGTTGTTGCTTTGCGGGACTGGGTTTCTGTTGCCCGACTACTGTCTCTGATGGATGTAGTTGACAGACGTATCTTTCCCTTTGCCGGGGGCCGGTGCGGGATTGAATGCAACTGGCGATCGATATACGTATGGCCGTGTCTTTGTGGCCAATTTTTCCTTGAGATCCTTCTCGGGCGTGAGCCGGCATTGACCATGGCTCGGAGATCGGGGAAGAAGTGATGGCTGATGAGAGTTCTGATGGACGGTCTTAAGCAGGACTTGAAGATCCGCATCTGTTCATCCTTGGAGAGTGGCTCCATGATCTCGGAGAGTTTCCAACTCCACCTCTTGTAGAATTCTCCGACGCTTTTATCTGCTTTCTGCTCGGTGGTGATTAAGTCCTCACGACTTTTTTCCCACTCCAGGTTGGATCTGTACCGCTCTAGGAAGATGTTACTGATCTGATCCCAGGTATGGCGGTCTGCGGGCTTGACCCTTAGGAAGCATCATAACGCTGAACTCTTGAGCGTATGCTAGAAGTGATCGGCCATTTGCTGAAGGGTTGCTCCTTTCGCTCTCATGCCGAGAACATAGGTGTCAACATGCGTTTGAGGACATTCGGTTCCGTTGAATCGGTCCATCTCTGGCATTCTAAACTTGGCAGGGAGAGGCGAGACCATTCCCGGATCTGTGGATCTGAGTGTTTCTTGCTTTAAGCTGCTTATGCTGGCTTTCAGGTCTTTCATCTTTCGACCATCCAGGCTTAGGTTGGGTCCAGTGGTGGACTTTGAGGCTCGGTGCCGGGTGCTACCATGTGAGTGGTAGTGATTGGAGGTGGAAGGCTAGATATATGAGGATATATGGGGGCCTTTTCTGGACTGTATCGGGGTTTATCCCCGGTGTTTTGGGATTCGTGTATAGGCAATGGGATGAACCCAGGAGGGTATTGGAGGATATTGACATCTGTTTGAGATGGTCCAGCGGTACGGTGGTTGTACTGAGTGATGGGAGTAGTACTGGCTTGGCCGTATATGACAGGGTTGCCCTGAGAGGTGGCAACATGAAGCCGAGGTCGGCTGTTTCCCTGGCTTGAAGGCATCCCGTAAGTTGGCGGGGGAGGAACCTGGTTGAAGGTTTGAGGAGTTGGTTTCGGGGAATCGTCATCCTCGATTAGGACGAAAGTACCGTCTGACTGGGGGATAGCTGCTATACCTCGCTCATTCAGAAGCTGTACCACGAAATTCTGCTGATCTTCTTTCTGCCTCTTGTGAACCTCACAAACCCGGATGGCTTCTTCCAATGTCATATCTGTTACCGGTGGCAGGGGTCCGTCCCCGTCACGATTTCTCGGTGAGCTAGACATGTCGAATATTCTGGCTGAGGGAACTGAGGGAACCGAAGAACTGTCTGACGCTCCCATAACTGTGATTCTGGCGAGGCGATGACCCGAAATTCTGAACCACTTTCTGCTCGCTATATGGAACGAAAAGTAGGGTTTAGGCTTCAGAAAGGGTATTTGGCTCAGGGTTTCGGGCTAGTGCAATGTGCAGTTACCTATTAATGTTTACTTAAAACGCATTTTCTCAGAGTCCTAATCGGTTGGAAAAGATCGTGTCTGCTTTTTCGCAACTAATCTAAGGCTCTAATCAGTGGATCTCGTCACTACGTTATAAGCCCCTCATTTTTCACCTGTAAATCGTCTTCCTGGGATGGACAATCCCGAGCGAGGGTCCTATAAGGCAAGCGAGTTCCACCGACAAAGGAAAAAGTGAACTTAAGGCTAGCTGATCATGCAAACTTTCAACGTATGTGACACGCGGGCCACGGTCGAAGTCAACATCCTTAAGTTAAGGCGGGGATCATGCCAAAATTTCGGAATGACCTCTCTTGACTCGCTTGCGCGAGGGGCCTTAGCTCTTGACGTTGGCCAAGTTGTGGCTGGCACGGTGCATACGTTGAGGGTTTGGTGACACGGTGTCACATTGAACCTTCGGGTATATTTTTCAGCAGAGCTCCGCGTCAAAGTCAAGGCTGAAAAGCTCAAGAATTCGGGTTGGGAACGACCTTCGGTCTCAATCTTTTGAGCTTGGCTCGTGACGGAACTCGGCGTAGAAACATACACTTGGGCTTTATGACACGTACTAAGCCAAAAACCAACCGGGGTCTTGGACGAAGTGTGACACAAAGAGTGCATGGCTTACACGGGCTAGGATGGGCTGTTTGGGACGACCCCGTGCGCGCTCGAAAGGTGTCTGGCAGACCAATCGAGCTGCAACTGAACGGTCATCCCGGGTTACGGGTCGTAGTGTGTAGTGTACCTAGGCAGCAAGTGCACGTGAAGTGCGGTGTACTGAGGCAGCAGTGCAAGTAGTGTGCGGTCACTAAAAATTCTTTTTCTGAGTAAAACAGAGATTTTCAGAATGTGTCTTAAAGAATTTTATGCGCATTTCAAAATGTAGCATGAAAATCAAGTATGAACGGGAATGCACGAACATGTTATGATTTTGAAAAAGACGATAATGCAACACCCTTTGAAAAGAAACCGTTCGAGGTTTTGAACAACACACGCACATAAAAATGAGGAAGGATAAACAAAAGTTTGACCCACAGAAGGCTGTTTGAAAACAATGGCAGTTTTGAAAAAGTATCCAATTTCCCCAGCGGAGTCGCCAACTGAAATTACCCGGATTTCGCGCAAGCAAAAGCGGTTGTCTTTCGCGGGGTTGGTTTTTGAGACCTCGCTTTCGGGAAGGAGAGGAGTCCCCACGCGGTTTTGTATTTTGAGCCCAAACGTTGAAAAACGGCTTTTGTGAGAATGGTGTCCTTTTTATTGGTAGCAAAAACTTAGGAAAAGGCTTTGAAAAGGGGTGTCATTTTTATTGGTAGCAAAAACGAGAAAAAGGCTTTGAGTACCAGAGATTGTTAGGTTCGGAGGTCACGTTACGTTTCGGGAAGAGTATTTTGAGATCACCCAAAATGCCTCGTATGACGAGTCTTTCTACCTTTCTCGAAAATGTGCGTGTGTGTGTGTGTGTTTGTATTTTGAAAATGGGGGCTTGAATGCAAACTTAATCTTGGTTTGAATGTCAAACGTTGATTTTGTAATTCTTTTTGAAAAGGCGAGCGTTTGAATGACAAACGTCGATTTTGGACTTTTTAGGAAAAGTTACACGAGTGCTAATTTTGAACTTTTAATTTAATTGTCAAATATTGACTTTTAAAAAAGAGCGTTTGAATGTCAAACGTCGGATTTTGAGTTTGAAGGTGATCGTTTGGATGCCAAACGTCACTTCGCGCGTTTTTGAAAGAGAGTTCGAATGTCGAACTCCGATTTTAAATCGGGCATTTCATTGTTAGCATTTTTATGGGAAAAAAGCATTAAATGATATTTGAGTGTCAAATGTCAGGTTTTAAGTTTGAAGATGATCGTTTGGATGCCAAACGTCATTTCGCTCGTTTTTGAAAGAGAGTTCGAATGTCGAACTCCGGTTTTGAACCGGGCATTACATTGTTAGCGATTTTACGGGAAAAAAGCATTAAATGAGATGCGATCAACGAATCGTTTTGCGACTCGGACTTTGATAAGTAAATACTATCACGAGCAAAACGGCTCGGACTTGTAAATGACAGTATTTAAAGTGCGGTATCGACGGAATTAAACGACCCGGATTTTAAAGGTGCGTTAAGTAAATAGCATTCAACGGATCAAATGATCCGGACCGTTAAATGACTATCACGAATCAAACGGTTCGGACTGTAAAGTTGCGTAATGTAAATGACGTTCGACGGATCAAAAGATTCGGAATTGTAAATGACATAAAAAGTAACGGAACGGGGCCGGAACGTCGTTTTAACTCGAGATTACTTCTCTTACGGGAAGAGAAGAGGATTAGGGACTAAAACGTATCGGACCCCGTTGACGGTGACGTCTACATTTCAACAACGTTCGTCCGAAACGGTTGTAGCGACTGGCGGGTAAATCGATACGAAACGAGTGCATATGGAGAGAGAGTGTTACCTATGGCTAGGGGTTGACTCTTTTGACTTGGGAGGCGTATACGGGATACGAAAAGGTGTTTGGAACGATGTTTCGAGGTGGTTTGACTTGTATTTGGTTAAAATACGGAGTTTTCACGTAAAACGAGGCAAAATGGGGCTCGGGAGAGTGAGAAATGGGTTTGGGCCATGGTTGTGAAGAGAAAATGTTATGTTTTATCCCTTTTTTTCAAATGTTGACAGCCCTCTGTATTTATAGGGTAAAATTGCAAAAGAGTCCGGACGGACTTAACCTGAATTTTCAGGGGGGTTTTGTGTTATTTTTGAAATTGGAGGAACTTGTTGGCATTTCTGTTTTGCCTGCAAAAGAGTCCGGCCGGACTGGGACTGCATCCCAGGGGTATTTTGATCTTTTCACACTGAAATCTGATTGATGTTGACCGGAGGGTTGTGGCATGCGTGCCACGTGCCCCTGTGACTCACCAGGGCATGGTTTTTCATGCCATTATTCTCGGTTTTGTCCCTTTTTTGAATAACTGTCAGGAAAATGTCCGTAACGCCCCCGAAATGTGCGTTTTTCACGAAAAGTTATACTTTTACGTGCGACGACGTGTGTTGAGTACGCTTCGACATTGGAATGCACGGGGCAGTTCTGGGATGGCCTGTTGGCTTGAGAACGGGGAGCTTAACGGGTTTCGATTAACCTGGAGCGGGCCAGTTAACGGATTCCAGTTAACTTCTAACGGATTATGGCGATCCGGATTTGGGTACTTACACCTTGGCGGGCTTGGCCAGGAATACTAAGAATTCCTTACTTCTACAGCCGCCATTCACGCACGCAACCCCCTCATACTTGATGTTCTGAATGATCTTCTTCTTAAAGAAGAGATGTTACTGGCCAAGTTTGCTACTCCAACTCAACAGGTTGCTGCCCTAGTTGCTGCAACACCTCCTGCTGCTATTCCTCCTAAGGCAAATTTTGGGAATAACCGTGGCGGTGGCAATCAGAATCATAATAATGGCCGTGGTGGTAGACATCGCAGCAATTGTACTCGAAATAATGGTGGTAATAATGGGTCTTGGAACAACAACAATGGAAATCGGGGACAATGGAATGGAAATTGGAACAACAACAATTATGGTGGATATGGTCGTGGCAATGGGCCGAATGGTAGCCGAGGAAATTTTTGTGGTACACAAAACTATGGGGGGGCATATAGGGAACAATGGTCGTGGACTCTTGCCAATTCCAGATGTAACCTGTCAATTTGTGTTTTCAGCGTGGCCATAATGGACGTAATTGTCCGACCTTTTCCGCTTACATGGCTCTGGTGGATCCCTACATCCTTGATTCGGGTGCTACGAATCATATGACTGCTGACCCGACTTCCATCTCTGACTCTTATCCATACTCAGGTAAAGATGTAGTTAAAGTTGTTAATGTCTCTAAGTTACACATCTCTCACATTGGTAGTTCCGCTGTGCACATAAACAACCATTCTTTTACTCTTAAAAATATGTTGTACGTTCCTCACATTCATAGACCATTGTTATCCATCTGTCAATTTTCTAAGGATAATAATTGTTTTTTTGAACTTGACTCGTGTGGTTTTCGTGTTAAGGACAATCAGACGAAGGAGATTCTCATTTCAGGCAGTAACTCTGTCTCTACAAGCTATCCTTCAATTCAATGTCTTCAAATAGTCCTATTGCACTTCTTGGTGAACGTTCGAGTTAAGATATATACCTGGCATGCTCGCTTGGGTCATCCCTCCGCTCCGGACTTCAATGTTTTGGGTCAACAATTTAATTTACCTTTAATTAGTAAATTTGATGAACACCATTGTTGTCATTGGTTTCCTTTAGGGAAGTCTAGTCAACTGCCTTTTTATTCTTAAATGTTTAATGCTTCGCATCCTCTTGATATGCTTCATTTAGATGTTTGGGGCCCTGCCACAGTTTCTTCCATGAATGGTTATCGTTATTATTTTTCTATAGTAGATGATTTTTCTCGTTTTGTGTGGATTTTTCCCATGGCTCATAAATCTAGTGTTACACTAATATTCTCTACATTTAAAACAAAAATTGAAAATCAATTATCTCGTAGAATTTATGCTATACACACTGTCAAAACCGTTCAAACTGACGGGGGATGTGAATTTACTAGTCGGGTTTTCGTCAACTATCTCCAAAAAGTTGGCATCAAACACCAAACCACTTTGTCCATACACCCCATAACAAAATGGTGTGGTGGAGCATAAACATCGTCACATAGTGGAGATGGGTCTTTGTCTTATGGCTAAAGCCAAAGTTCCCTAAAACTTTTGGTTAGAAGCCTTACCACTGCCGTATATCTCATTAATCGTCTTCCTATGCATCAATATAAGTTTGTGTCGCCCTATCAAAAATTGTGGAAAAGAAAACCAGACTATCGCTTTCTCAAAGTTTTTGGTTGTTCATATTTTCCTCACATCGTACCTACCAATACACATAAACTTATGCCTAAATCAAAACATTGCATCTTTCTTGGCTATGATAATGCTCGTAGAGGGTATCATTGTATGGATTTAACTTCTAAGAAAGTTTATATATCAAGACATGGGGTATTTGATGAGGTTCATTTTCCTTGGCAAGATCCTTGTACAAATAAATTGATCGCAGGTAATACTTGGATGCCACTGCCCTCAACGACACATATTGACAACCACTCCGGTATGTCACATTCACCAGGTTCATATATTGACAGCATTTCTCCAGCTAGGCCACTCTCTGATTCTGACAGGCTCACTTCTCAGGGCCCCCATGCTATTTGGACAAACAGTTTGGGCGAAACAAGGCATGTCTTCAACAATTCCCCAGTACCCTTACAGTTTTCGGAGGTTTCACCAGGCCCTTTTCTATCTTCTCCTTCTGTTAAGCCACCACCGGCTGCTCTTTCTTCTCCAGCCGAGGCTTTTGATCATTCTCCTATGGAACTACAGACTTCAGCAGTTTCTGTTACTCCAAGTCAGGTCATTGCTTCTTCGGGTGACACTTCTTCCGCTCCACCACTTCGTTATCGAGGTATGCAAGAGTTACTTGATGTAACCAGACCAGTTTCTATTTAGTATAATCTTGCTGCTGTGCAAGAAGATCCATTCTATGAGCCACGTACATAATCAAGCAGCAAAATTCCATCATTGGCAGTCTGCAAATGACCGAATAAATTTATGCTCTTGATAAAAATAAGACATGGTCCCTCGTTCCTTATCAGCCTCAGATGAATGTTGTTGGTTGCAGATGGATTTTTAAAGTTAAATGGAAGGCAGATGGCTCAATTGACAGACATAAGGCTCATTTGTTTGCCCAAGGTTTTACTCAGCAACTGGGTCTTGATTATGACGAGACTTTTAGTCCCGTTGTGAAGCCATCCACTATCCATACTGTTCTTAATGTGGCCCACTCTCGGCATTTGGATATCAAGCAACTTGATGTTCGTAATGCTTTTTGATGGAGATCAAAATAGTGATTTATTTAAATTTTAATTATTATTATGTATTTTTGGATTTATATTTAGTTAGGTGATAAAGTCGTATTTTAGAGTAGATTTATGCAATATTATGAAACTAAATACATAATAATAATTAAAATTAAAACTAAATAAATCACTATTTTGATCTCCATCACTTTTCTTAATGGATTTTTACATGAAGAGGTATATATGAAGCAACCACCTGGTTACGTCAGAATCACCTCTCCTAATCATGTTTGTAAGCTTCATAAGACGCTTTATGGGTTGAAGCAGTCTCCACGTGCCTGGTTCCAAAGCTTACACGACTTTCTTCTTCGTCATGGCTTTTTCAACAGTCGTTCAGACTCCTCGTTATTTATTCGGCACTCTTTTGAGGCCACGACTGTTATTCTGGTTTACGTGGATGATATCATCGTCACAGGTTCTTCGTCTACCACAGTTTCTTTAGTTATTGATTCCATTTGTGACACATTCGAAAATCGACGTCTAGGTGAATTGAGTTTCTTCTTGGGTCTACAGGCAACGCGTACTGCACTACTAGAAAATCATTGTTTAGCCACCGTAAAATTAGTCGCTAGCCCTTCAAATCGGTGGCTAAATTTAATATAGCAACCAAAAATCCAGTTACAAATTAGTGGCTAAATTCATGTAGCAAAATTAGTGACTGGGAACTTAGAGCAAAAACTGCAACTAAAAATCGGTGGCCATCATTTGAATCACGCGGTCGCAAAATTTGAGTTTTCGATTTTAAAACCAATCGGTCGCTAATTTTTACAACTCATTATCAACTAATTTTCCTTGGGTTGGTTTTATGGAAATTGAGAGTAAGTAGTTGCAAAATTTTTCTACATAACACCAACCATTATCGGTGGCTAATTATACACTACAAAAAAACAGGCAGATACCGACGGATTTTTCCGTCGGTAAATACAAAAAATCTGTCGCTAAATCAAATTAGCGACAAATTTTTGACGTAAAAATCCCATTGTTAAAATATGTGTCGGTAAAATCTTTTGACGGAATACCGACGGTTTTTCATTGCATTACTGACGGATATTTCCGTCGCCTATGTTTTGTAATCGTCGGCAATTTTCGTAAGATAATCGACCAATTCAAAGCATTTAACGACGGATTAGCAACGGATTTTCCGTCTCTATTTAAATGTTCGTTTTATTTTCGATCCATTTTAGTGACAGATTATTGACGGATTATTCTGGCGATATATTTATTTAAAAAATTCAATTATTTTTATATGCAAAATTATTGAGGGCTTTCTCGATGGATATTTCCCTCGCGAAATTGGCATTTTATATTAAAAAATTACATATATTTTTAAAAGTATATATATATATATATATATATATATATATATATATATATATATATATATATATATATATTTATCAAAAACAAATTATAATGTCAATCAATTTAAATCAGTCCCTTAATTTTTCTTATTCTCAAATCAGTCCCTTAACTTTTATTAATCTTATTTCAGTCCTTGATATTTCACAATTACACTTTGCTCCCCTAAACTTCTTTTATACTCAAATCAGTCCTTATATATCATTTCATTTCAACTTTCAAAAAATTCAGATCGGGTCCACGTAGAACATTAATCGGATTGAACGGAGACCGATCCCCACCGTTCCTTCGATTTCGACGAAGCCCAGGACTAGAACCCGGTTTCGGTGTCCGCCCATTTCCGACCATATACATAGCTGCCGCGGGAAACCGATGGTGACGAGAATCGGCGAGGGCGGATTGGGCGGGACTATCAATTTCCTCGATGAACCCACTGTTACAATCGGGACAAGAGAGAGAATCGCGATGGTTCAGAACCCTAACGAATCAGTTGCATCTGTAACACTAGTACGACAGAGAAGAATCATCCGTTGACATCTATGATTTCACAGCCCTACAACCAAACCCTTCAAAAATTCGTCTATTTGTTTGCAGATTTGAAACCAAGAAATTAAAACTTTCTTCAAATACTGTAAAAAAACTTAATCGAGATGAATTCTAGAAATTTGAATCTTCAATTCGACTTCTGATTGGAGGAGGTGGCGGAGCGTCTTCTACTTCGGTAGTGGAATCTTACGGCACCGGTATTGGGGAGGTGTGGTGGCGGTGACGAGAATCAGGGTTAGGGAGGGAGGGGGCGGAAGCTAGAAAAGGGATGAGGGAGGAGGTAGGTGAGAGAAATAAGAGGGGAGAGAAAAGAACCTGGTTTGGTTTGTGAAAAGTGAAGAGAGAAAAATGAGGGAGGTGGATAAAAAGAGAGAAAAATAATGTGAAATGGTTTTGTTTTGATGAATTTGGATCATTGAAATTTATGATTAATGGTCCAGATTGATTAAGGGATCAATCCATGTGAACATTGGTAAGCCAATTAAATGAAAGGGTGTCATGTTTTTGGTAAATGAATTTGGACTATTGGATTCTATTGTTTGTGATGTCTTTAATGGCTAAGATCTTGCAATTTTTTTTTTCAAAATATAGATTTAAAAAAATTTATATACCAAAATAACATCCTAAAAATATTATGTACCAAAGTAACACTTTCTGATAGAGTCCGGAATTGGTAATTTCGGAATAAGGTAATCCGGAACTGCCATTTCCGGATTACAGGATAAAGGGGCGATCGCACCTAAAAAAGCAGTTCCAAATTCACCAAAAGTCAACTCAGGCTACTTATTTTCATTTTGGTGCGGTCACCCCTTTTTAGGTGCGATCACCCCTTTATCCATTAAATCGGAAATAGCAGTTTCGAATTATCTTATTCCGAAATTACCAATTTCGGACTCCATCAGAAAGTGTTACTTTGGTACATAATATTTTTAGGATGTTATTTTGGTATATTAATTTTTAAAAATCTATATTTTGAAAAAAAAATCAGATCTTGCTTGGTTAGTTATCCATGTGAATATATGTGTTCTAATGATTTATTGCCACCTCTTATGTTTATTTTTTTATCACAAAAATCTCTTAATGACCGTAATAATTAGTAAAAATAATTATTTATATCAAAAATAATTTAAAATATAAAATAATATTATCTAATAATAATATTTAAATAATAAATAATAATAATAATATGCATGATTTCTTGATTATTATAATATTTATTTAAAATAATAAACAACAATAATAATAATTTTTCTTTCAAAAAATAATAATAATTATAAATATAATAAATATTTTATCATAATAATAATTATATAAATAATAATAGTAATTATCAATATTAATAAAACAAGTAAATAACAAGTAAATATAAAGAAGAAGAATATTTACTTATAATATTTAATAATAAAAATAGTAATAATCATTATTAATAAATAATAATGCCTAAAAATATAATTTATTGATAATAATAATTTAATAATTTAAACTTCTAAGAAATATTAATATACCTAATTAAATTGAAAAAAATGCTAATAAAAGATTAAATAAAAGAATTTTTAGTATACCAAATCCCTTTAACATAAACTCCCTCCGTCCCAGGTGAGTGTGGATTAATTTTTCTTTTGGTACGTCCCAGGTGATTGTGGACTGTCGAAAATGGCAAAGAATTTTCGCTATTTCACCCACTCATTCTCTCTCATACTTTACTTTTACATTCACAACACCAATAACCTTACTATTCCTCCCACTCCTATTCATTTTTTCATACTCACAAACACCTCCTTCCACTATTTATCTCTCTTACTTTTTCTTAATTTGTGTGCCAAAATTTTTGGTCCACACTCACCTGGGACGGAGGGAGTATCATATATATACCCATACACCAGACACCCCTTGTTTTAAGCATAAACCAGAGATTAAATAAGGGAAAGGGATATCAGAAGGAAGCTCTTTCTCAACAAATTGGATTATGCTCCCAAACACTATATCTTCGAGATTAAACTCCACACCCTTGAAAATCCTATAATGAGGTCAGCGTGCCTGTGGTGACTGTATTTCGGTTGGAGGTAGGTTTTCAATTGAGGGTAGCAATTTTAAACAAGAACCCACAAAGGGAGGTCAGCATAGTACATTTGTATTGGTTATGCCAAAGGGGATCAAGGCCATTTGAAATGGTAGAGGCAATCTCATTTTTGGGTGCCATGGGTGGAATGCTTTGAGGAATGGGAGTTTGGAGAAATGAGTTGAAAACAAAAAATGAAGTTTGGCTCTAATTTTTTAATGTCTATCACAACAATCAATGTACATAACTAAAACATTTTACCTTTCCATTGTTGTTAATCCATTATTTTGACCATTTTTTCACATGAGATTTCTTTAAAGCTCACAAAACTCATATATAGGGTAGTCCGTTTCTCTTTTTTTTATATACTTTTATTTGTTTTGTTTTTTCTATATTTTATATATACCTTTTTGTAAAAAAGATCACTAATAAAAAAGTCTAAAATATTATTTTCTAGTAAATAAAAAATTAAAAGAAAATAAAAAATAAATATAGGGTAGTCCGTTCCTCTTTTCTTTTATATACTTTCATTTGTTTAGTTTTTCTCTATCTTTTTTTATATACCTTTTTTTAAAAAAAATATCACTAATGAAAAAAGTCTAAAATATTATTTTCTAGTCAATAAAAAACTAAAAGAAAATAAAAAATAAATATAAGGTAGTCAGTCCCTCTTTTCTTATATATACTTTCATTTGTTTAATTTTTTTTATATCTTTTTATATATCTTTTTGTAAAAAAAAAAAAATCACTAATAAAAAAAGTCTAAAATATTACTCCCTCTGTTTCGAACTAAGAGTCCTACCTAGTGTTTGCACGCATATTAATAAACACTAAGAAATAAGTGAACAATGGCAGGTGGGTTGGGGGTATAATTGCCCAAAATACTGTTTATGATTCAAGTGGATAAAAAGTAGTGTAGTAAGTATTGGTTTGTTTGTAGTTCTATGAAAAGAAGAGGGTATAAATGTCCAAAATACTATTTATTTATTATTTGCCATTTTGGAAATAAAGTAGAGTATGACTCTTAGATTGAGACGGACCAAAAGGGAAAGTAGGACTCTTGAAATGAGACGAAGATAATATTTTCTAGTCAATAAAAAATTAAAAGAAAATAAAAAATAAATATAGGGTAGTCCGTCCCTCTTTTCTTCTATATACTTTCATTTGTTTAGTTTTTTTTCTATCTTTTTTATATACCTTTTTGTAAAAAATATCACTAATAAAAAATGTCTAAAATATTATTTCCTAGTTAATAAAAAATTAAAAAGAAAATAAAAAATAAATATAGGATAGTCCGTCCCTCTTTTCTTCTATATACTTTCATTTGTTTAGTTTTTTCTATCCTTTTTATATACCTTTTTGTAAAAAAAAAATCACTAATAAAAAAAGTCTAAAATAATATTTCATAGTCAATAAAAATTAAAATAAAATAAAAAATAAATATAGGGTAATCCGTCCATCTTTTCTTTTTTATACTTTCATTTGTTTAGTTTTTTTTCTATCTTTTTTTATATACATTTTTGTAAAAATATCACTAATAAAAAAAGTCTAAAATATTATTTCCTAGTCAATAAAAAAATAAAAGAAAATAAAAAATAAATATAGGATAGTCAGTCCCTCTTTTCTTCTATATACTTTCATTTTTTTAGTTTTTTTTTCTATCTTTTTTTATATACCTTTTTGTAAAAAACAAATCACTATTAAAAAAAAAGTCTAAAATATTATTTCCTAGTTAATAAAAAATAAATATAGGGTAGTTCATCCCTATTTTCTTCTATATACTTTCATTTTTTTAATCTAATTTACATTGTTAGAATACACATTAGCAACTATTGGCTTTAAAGTTAAATGTAGTTGCTACTAAAGTTAATTTTTAAATATATTTTGGCTTTAAAGTTAAATGTAGTTGCTACTAATGTTAAATTTTAAATATATTTTAATTTTTTTTTCAACCGCTTTGCAATTGATATATAGTGACTGACATACAACAATAAAATTTAATTTCATATTAGTTGCTAAAATGAGCCACGAAACATGATTAGTTGCAGATTGACCGCCGCTTAGCCACCAAAAATATTCAGTAGCTAAATTATCAACAGAAAATGGCTGAGTTGCAAATTAGTTGCTAATATAGAACAAAACTTTTTAGTGGCAATTTAGCGGCAGCTAAAACATATTCGTTAGCAACGAATTTAGCCACCCATCTGTTGACTTGTATATATTTGAACTTAGCTACTATTTAGTTTCTGCAATATTTTTAAAAGTTTTGCAATCATGCGCATATTATTTTTAGCAACTGTTTAGCAACAAATTTTGAGACCGACTTGCCACAAATAAAGTTTTGTTACAAGTCAGATGAAGAATTAGCCACTAAGTAAGATTAGTTGCGTAGCAGTTGCTAGCATAGACACCAAAAATATTTGGTTGCAATTCAGTAGCTAAATTAGCAACCACAAAATTTCAATTGCAAACTCGTTTTTTAATTAGCAACCGACTCTATTCAGTGGCTAAAACATAAATTTCTAGTAGTGCCGGTGATACTCTTGATCTTAGGCAATCTCGATATCTCCTTGATCTTCTTGCCCAGTTCAACATGTCAGATTGTAAGCCATCTTCCTCTCCTTGCCTACCTCACACCCGTCTTTCTTCTCAGGATGGTGATCCATTATCTGATCCTACTGTTGGGTTTCGAGAGTCCATGCGCAGCGGAAAATTGCAAATAACTCGAATACCCAAAGCCCTAGAATCGTTCTAGATGAATAATTAAGAATTATGAATTAGGGTTACCAACCTTGATTGCCTTTGTCGTTGATATACGTGTTCCAACTCCAGATTGAAGATTTTGCAAGTCTTCAATATACGATCCTTGAATCACGAACAAAAGATCTTGAGAAGCGAAGATCCTCCACGAGTATCCACGCGATGAACGAACCCTAGAACTCTTTCTAGGAGGATTGCTAGATCCTTCGATTGAAACACTTTCAATCTAAGTGTATTATGGAATTGGTGTGATGATTTCAATTCACAATTGAAAAGGGTTCTCAATTTTGGTTTCTCTAAACTCAAAATTCGTCACTTGGCTGCTAGGGTTGATAAAGGAGAGTATTTATACTTTATAAATATTGTGCCCTATTAAAACCCCTTGAGAAAAACGGTTTCAGCATTCAGGGCACATGGGCGGTCGCCCATAGGGACCTGGGCGGTCGCCCATGTGTCCAGAGCCTAATCCTTCCTCCGAAAACCCATGTGGGCGGTCGCTCATAGGCACATGAGCGGTCGCCCATGTGTCCAGAGTCTTAAACCCTTAGTCGAAAACCATCGTGGGCGGTCGCTCATAGGCACATGGGCGGTCGCCCATGTGTCCAGACTCCAATGCCCGGTTTTCCAAATAAGATGGGCGGTCGCCCATAGCACATTGGGCGGTCGCCCAACACACCAGAATTCCATAATTCCATTTTGTCAATTCGTTCGATGCGTGTGACCCCATAGGACTATATTATGTTGGCAATGAGTTCGATCACATCGATCCTCATAAGACATGAGCGGACTCTAGCAAGCCATCATGCCTACCCAAATAATATAATATTAAGTTCGTTTTTCCTACATAGAACATATCACAATCCCATTGTCACACGATGTTATATTGAACATGAGTCATGGTCCACGTCAACTCATATTGTTCAATGCTTTCTCGTTACCAAGTAAATTGATTAATCGAATGACATTAATCATATTAATTCATTCGGGCATGGCCATGCACTACATCAATCTTACTCACGAGTGGCCAAGCAAACATCTCTCTTTACGAGGGACAAGTTTCCATCTTGACTTATCATTCTTCCCAACAAGAATCATATCATGCCAATGATAGCCCTTATTGTTGTCCGGTTAAAGACAACGTTAAACTATATCAAACATGATATTCATCGAGTGGAAGACGATGATAATCTCAGGTCAAAGTATATCAATGATATGACTATATGAGATTTATTTATGACATATGACCATGACATAAATCTCATAATGGGTCAAGTCCAGTACCTTGTTCACTAACAAGTACCCATGAATCTAATGTGCATCTCTATGCATATAATCATCACATGATTATCCATTAGACTTCATACTAGTGCTTCATAAGTACTAGGGACACAATTATTAATGTAAACATGCAAACACATATAATAATCAAAAGAAACAATCTCATATATAAATAAGCAATGACATTACATAAAGGTCTATCTCTATAGGCCTAGGGCACTAACACCTACAGTCTCCCACTTGCACTAGGCCCAATCACTCATATATCTTATACCCATGGACCTAACATGACCATCATGTTTAGCTTGTGGCAAAGGCTTGGTGATAGGGTCCGAAATATTGTCATCTGTTGGTACTTTGCATATCTTGACGTCCTCCCTTTCACATTTCTCGAATGAGGTGAAAACGTCTCAAAATGTGTTTGGATCGCCGATGTGACCTTGGTTCTTTTGCTTGGGCAATAGCACCATTATTGTCACAGAACAGCTCTATCGGGTTAGTGATACTCGAAACGACTTCTAAGTCACTAACGAACTTCTTGATCCAAACCGCCTCCTTAGCCGCATCCGATGCCGCTATGTATTCGGCTTCGTTGTAGAATCGGCAACGGTGCTTTGCTTGGAACTCTTCCAACAAACGGCACCTCCATTTAGCATAAACACAAACCCTGCATCGCGATCTATAGTCATCTTTGTCGGTTTGGAAGCTTGCATCTGTGTAACCCTTTACAAACCGGATCATCTTCCATTCCTCCAAATATCAAGAATACATCCTTAGTTCTTCTCAAGTACTTAAGGATATTCTTGATCGCTATCCAATGGTTTTCACCAGATCGATCGGTATCTACTCGTTGCGCTTAGAGCATACGAGGCATCGGGTCTAGTACAAAACATGGCATACATGATAGATCCAATTGCCGAAGCATATGGAATCTCACTCATCCTCTTTCGCTCATCATTTGTCTTATGACAATGAGTCTTGCTAAGAGTAATGCCATGTCCCATTGGCAAGTTCCCTCTCTTAGAATTTTCCATGCGGAATCTTCTAAGGACCTTGTCAATATACGTACTTTGACTCAAACTAATCATCCTTCTTGATCTATCTCTATAGATCTTGATACCAAGGATATAAGCCGCTTCACCCATATCTTTCATTGAAAAACATTTTCCTAACCAAGACTTAACAAGTCTCGAGTGCAGGAACATTGTTTCCAATGAGCAAGATGTCATCGACATATAACACCAGAAATAGCACTATGCTCCCACTTATTTTCTTGTATACACAAGGCTCATCTTCGTTTTTGATGAAGCTAAACTCTTTGACTGATTCATCAAAACGTAGATTCCAACTCCGGAAGCTTGCTTCAATCCATAAATGGATCTCTGCAACTTACACACTTTGTTAGAACCTTTGGATCAACAAACCCTTCAGCCGTATCATGTATACATCCTCGCGGGTTTCCGTTAAGAAACGCTGTTTTGACGTCCATTTGCCACATCTCATAGTCGTAATATGCGGCTATGGCAATTAAGATTCTAATAGACTTAAGCATTGCTACGGGCGAAAAGGTTTCATCATAGTCAACGCCATGAATCTGCCTATACCCCTTAGCAACTAGCCTAGCCTTATAAGTATGTACCTTCCCATCCATGTCGGTTTTCTTTTGAAAACCCACTTGCACCCTATGGTTTTACACCTTCGGGTGGATCAATCAAGTTCCAAACTTGATTGTCATACATGGATTTGATTTCGGATTCCATGGCTCCTAGCCACTTATCCGAATCAGGAGTGGACATCGCCTCTTGATAGGAAGTAGGTTCATCATTCTCAATGATTTCTACTTGATTACTTTCCGTCATGAGAAATCCATATCTCTCAGGTTCGGATCGTATCCTATCCGATCTGCGAAGAACTTGTGTATCTTGAACCGGTTCCACAACAGCTTGTGAACTTGGTTCCGTCTCAACTATCGGTTCCTTGTCATTTTCGGGTTCTTGAATTTCTTCAAGATCAATTTTACTCCCACTAGTTTCTTTAGAGAGAAACTCTTTCTCTAGAAAGACACCATTACGAGCAACAAACACTTTGTTCTCGGATTGGTTGTAAAATAGATATCCTTTCGTTTCCTTAGGATAACCAACGAAAATGCATTTGTCAGATTTAGGTGCAAGTTTATGTTCAGAAACTAATTTCTTTACATAAGCTTCACAACCCCAAATCTTCATGAAAGATAAGCTAGGCTTTCTTCCATACCACATCTCATGTGGGGTTTTAGGAGCCGATTTAGTAGGGACCTTATTAAGCGTGAAAGCAGCTGTTTCCAGTGCATGTCCCCAAAAAGAAATAGGAAGGTTAACTTGACTCATCATCGATCGAACCATATCTAATAGAGTTCGATTTCTCCTCTCGGATACACCATTCCATTGTGGTGTTCCGGGTGGAGTAAGTTCTGAAACAATTCCACAACTTTTCAGATGATCGTCAAATTCTTGGCTTAAATATTCACCACCTCGATCGGATCGAATGGTTTTAATAGTTTTGCCAAGTTGATTTTGTACCTCATTTTGAAATATTCTAAATATCTCAAATGCTTCACTTTTGTACTTCATCAGATAGACATAGCCATATCTGGAGAAGTCATCGATGAACGTTATGAAGTACCGAAATCCTCCCCTAGCAATGCTATTCATTGGTCCACACACATCCTGTATGTATGAGAGCCAATAAATCACTAGCCCTTTCACTACTCTTAGTAAAAGGAGCTTTAGTCATCTTGCCCAATAAACAAGACTCGCAAACATCATATGATTCATAATCATATGAGTCTAAATATCCATCTTTGTGGAGTTTAGATACGCGTTTCTCGTTTATGTGACCAAGACGGCAATGCCATTTGTATGTGTTGTTCACATCATTTGGTTTAGATTTCTTACTAACATGATAAACATTCTCAACATTATTATCAACATCCAAGACATAAAGGCCATTAAAAGAATGAGCAACACAATAAAGCATGTCATTCAAATAAATTGAAAATTTCTTATTCGCAATAAGAAAATTGTAACCCTCATTGTCTAAACATGAAATAGAAATAATGTTTCTGCTCAAATCCGGAACATAATAACAGTTATTTAAAACTAAAATTAATCCGCTAGGTAAAGTGACTTCGTAAGTCCCTACGGCCAATGCAGCAACTCTTGCTCCATTTCCAACCCGCAGATCTACTTCACCCTCTTTGAGCGACCTTCTATTCTTAAGTCCCTGCACATTTAGACAAATGTGAGATCCACATCCGGTATCTAATACCCAAGAACTAGAAGTAGAAAGTAGAACATCTATCATATAGATACCTGAAGTCGTGGCAATCACATTGCCCTTCTTCTTCAAATTCCTTCCTGATAAGCTTTGCAGTTACGCTTCCAATGCCCAGTTTCATTGCAATGGTAGCATACCGCATCCTTTTGGGATTTGGGTTGAGGCTTCTCAACAATGGCAACCTTTGCCTCCGGTTTAGCAACTTTTGCTTTACCCTTGTTTTTCTTGAACCCTTTTCCTTTGTTCACCATCAACACTTGATTGGTTTTCTTGGTGATATTGTTCTCCGCATTCTTTAGCATCCCATGCAATTCAGACAGAGATTTATTCATCCCATTCATGTTATAATTCAGAACGAACTGATTATAACTCTCGTGGAGTGAATGCAATATCATATCCGTAGCCGCCTCTAACTGGATAGGATATCCAAGCCTCTCAAGGTGCTCGAGGTGACCCTTCATTTTCAACACATGAGGCCCAACAGTTGTCCTTCAATCATCTTGCATGAATGAAGAGCCTTCATAGTGTCAAACCTTTCTGACGTGCTTGCAACTCGGAACATTTCCTTTAAATGATTTCCCAAATCATAAGCTTCCATGTGTACAAGGTCCTTCTCAAGGGCCTTACACATAGTAGCCCAAGATCGTGCAACCAACATCTATAGAATCATCAACATGTTTCTTATGTTGGTCCCTTTCACTTTGGGTGCATTAGCGGCAGGCTCGGGAGGAATGGGTCCATCGAGAATGTACAACTTCCTTTCCTGTTTGAGAACAATTCTCAAACAATGGATCCAATCCACATAGTTGTTGCCATTCTCTTCTAACTTGTCCTTCTCAAGGACTGATCGCGAGTGATAAATTCTGATTAGTGTTAGCGTCCATTGATCTACAAAGATATGCAACAAGATATAAACATATATAAGCACCAATTTCATTTAAGAGATTAAATAATGTATTTCACAAATACTCCCACTAAATTATATAACCTTCATATACAAACATGCATAATATAATTTAATAGGCTAAGACCCAACTTTAATTTAAATTCAAGTCGGCTATGGCACGACTGCTCAAAATTAAACTAAAAAGGTAGATAACATTTATCAATCATATCAACATATGACTCTTAGATCTTTTATGAGATTATAGACATCATATGTCACATGTTTCAATCTCATCTTATGCCTTAGGCCCAAAACTGTTTTGATAGCCTTATTGAGTTCAACCATTTTAAACGTATAGCAATCACTATTTGCTCATCTTGATCATACAAAGATAGAATTAATGCACCTCGCTATGGCGAGCCCACATAAAACTACCCGTGTACTCACAAGTGTTTAAAGTGGGTAGCATAAACAAACTCAAAATTTCAAAGAAGGTTCAATTTTTCATGTTTATCAATTAACATGGCATGGTTGATTCATGAAAAACTATATGAGCATAATTATGAACATGGAATGATACAACACAAATCACATTTGGTCAGTAATTACTAGTACGCGGCCACGTGCTCCAAGGTTATCCCACACTTCCATCGAAGTGCCTGTGGGGAAGGTTTTGGTGTCCAGCCCATATACCAAGTAATACTTCACAAATATCTTAGATTAATCATATTAATCATATTAATGAATTTAACATCCCATGACCTAGATTAATCATATTAATCACATATTACAATTTCATAATCATGGTATATCTCTATATACAATTACTTCAAAAGTAAAACTCATACAATTTCACATTCTAAATCATATTCATCATGAAAATCCATATAATCACATTACACAATTATCATGATTATCTAACTAAACATCATGAACGGGGCTCTGATACCACTGTTGGGTTTCGAGAGTCCATGCGCAGCGGAAAATTGCAAATAACTCGAATACCCAAAGCCCTAGAATCGTTCTAGATGAATAATTAAGAATTATGAATTAGGGTTACCAACCTTGATTGCCTTTGTCGTTGATATACGTGTTCCAACTCCAGATTGAAGATTTTGCAAGTCTTCAATATACGATCCTTGAATCACGAACAAAAGATCTTGAGAAGCGAAGATCCTCCACGAGTATCCACGCGATGAACGAACCCTAGAACTCTTTCTAGGAGGATTGCTAGATCCTTCGATTGAAACACTTTCAATCTAAGTGTATTATGGAATTGGTGTGATGATTTCAATTCACAATTGAAAAGGGTTCTCAATTTTGGTTTCTCTAAACTCAAAATTCGTCACTTGGCTGCTAGGGTTGATAAAGGAGAGTATTTATACTTTATAAATACTGTGCCCTATTAAAACCCCTTGAGAAAAACGGTTTCAGCATTCAGGGCACATGGGCGGTCGCCCATAGGGACCTGGGCGGTCGCCCATGTGTCCAGAGCCTAATCCTTCCTCCGAAAACCCATGTGGGCGGTCGCTCATAGGCACATGAGCGGTCGCCCATGTGTCCAGAGTCTTAAACCCTTATTCGAAAACCATCGTGGGCGGTCGCTCATAGGCACATGGGCGGTCGCCCATGTGTCCAGACTCCAATGCCCGGTTTTCCAAATAAGATGGGCGGTCGCCCATAGCACATTGGGCGGTCGCCCAACACACCAGAATTCCATAATTCCATTTTGTCAATTCGTTCGATGCGTGTGACCCCATAGGACTATATTATGTTGGCAATGAGTTCGATCACATCGATCCTCATAAGACAGCGGACTCTAGCAAGCCATCATGCCTACCCAAATAATATAATATTAAGTTCGTTTTTCCTACATAGAACATATCACAATCCCATTGTCACACGATGTTATATTGAACATGAGTCATGGTCCACGTCAACTCATATTGTTCAATGCTTTCTCGTTACCAAGTAAATTGATTAATCGAATGACATTAATCATATTAATTCATTCGGGCATGGCCATGCACTACATCAATCTTACTCACGAGTGGCCAAGCAAACATCTCTCTTTACGAGGGACAAGTTTCCATCTTGACTTATCATTCTTCCCAACAAGAATCATATCATGCCAATGATAGCCCTTATTGTTGTCCGGTTAAAGACAACGTTAAACTATATCAAACATGATATTCATCGAGTGGAAGACGATGATAATCTCAGGTCAAAGGATATCAATGATATGACTATATGAGATTTATTTATGACATATGACCATGACATAAATCTCATAATGGGTCAAGTCCAGTACCTTGTTCACTAACAAGTACCCATGAATCTAATGTGCATCTCTATGCATATAATCATCACATGATTATCCATTAGACTTCATACTAGTGCTTCATAAGTACTAGGGACACAATTATTAATGTAAACATGCAAACACATATAATAATCAAAAGAAACAATCTCATATATAAATAAGCAATGACATTACATAAAGGTCTATCTCTATAGGCCTAGGGCACTAACACCTACACCTACCACTTACCGAAGCCTTGTTGGTGGTCTCCAGTACCTCACCCTCCACACTCGACCTGATATTGCCTTCTCAGTTAATGAGGAGGTGTGTCAATTCATGCATCAACTCCGTACTACTCATTTGGTAGCAGCCAAAAGTATTTTACGCTTTGTTAAAGGGACGTCTCAGCTTGGTCTCAGTTTTCATCGCTCATCTTCTCTCTCCATTCGTGCCTACTCTGATGCTGATAGGGCAGGTGATCCTGATGATCGTCAATCCACTACCGGTGCATGTATCTTTATTGGTCCCAATCTTGTTTCTTGGACTACTAAGAAACAAACCACTGTCTCCCATTCGAGTAGTGAAGCTGAGTATCGTGCCCTTGCTACCACAACCGCTGAACTTCGATGGTTCTCGTATTTTTTTTGAGAGCTCCGACTGCCTTTTACTCCTCCTTCATTATATTGTGATAATCTTTCTGCACTTCACATGGCTCACAATCTAATGTTTCATGCTCGCACTAGACACATTGAGATTGATTATCACTTTATTCGTGAGTTGGTTACTCGTGGTTTTATGAAGTTACATTATGTCTCTACCGATAATCAACTAGCTGATATTTTCACAAAGGATTTGTCTAAACCAAGGTTTCAAGCACTATCAGTCAGGCTACGTCTTTCCTACGGTCGTCTAGCTTGAGGGGGGGTTATTAGACAAATTATATGTAGGATGTATTTTGGAAAATATATCATTGTATTTTTGGTTATTATTGTAATTAATTGTGTCCATAATCTTAGGGTAAGATTGAGTCATAGTTACCTAGTATACTTGTGAGCACCCCAACCCGGATCCTAGCACGTATCCCGAGCTTGAGGGGCCCAAACTAAGAAAACTCACCTTGAATTTTTAAAACTTTTATTTCATTTTAAAAGAAAACCGATTCTCAACTTCCAAATTAAAACCAACTCATAATGTCTCCACTTGGAGGAAATTTCAACAACAACTTCAATAAACTATAATCTGATCAATTACATCGAAAACCCCCAAGTAACATTGTTTTACAAAGAGTTTTCTATACAACTTTGTAAAAGAGTATTACTTAATAAAGATTCCAGGCAACCTACTTATTTTCAACCTGACAAGTCCCAAAAGCCAAAGTCCACACTCTTATCCCCGGCCTCACCGGTTCAGGTCACCTGTCTCAGCACAATCTAAAACAGTAAAAGGGGAAGGGGTGAGAATAAATCTCAATAAGCTATTATGAATGCAGCAAGATGCCAAACAAGATGCAACACATCAAAAGATATATCCACATAATAAGAGAGGCTCCCTGTCGCCAACCGTCCCATACCGGTTGAAACAACGACCAACTCATCATGAATATATCACAACACATAAGTACGATAAAGTAACACTTAGAAGGATACTGAGCCAAGGTTTTATCTCCAAAAGGATATACACATCCGAGCAAAGAAGAATAGTTGATGAAGCGGTTCCGAACCATAAACAATAACAGTACCATAGGGATTCTGACACACAGTCATATCCCCAGTGAAACTAGACCATCTACCTCAAAAGGAGATGCTAGCCCACTAATCCCACACAAGGGGGACAAATCCGGGTTACCAATGTATGAATTATAATGAACTTGGCTCGGTGCTATTATAATTCCATAACATTGCCCAACAAACAAATACCAGCTGGATTTTCATAACTAAGCACAGTAATAACATACTTGCTTAACCAAACATTGTATGATCCAAAGTAGGGATACATACCACAATAGCATATCATGAAGATAGAAATACTATAACAAGTATTCAAAATATTAGCACAACAGCTATAAATCTTTGTTTCAACATGTACAGTTTAGGAATTCCAAATTAGGGAATCCTACAACAATAGAATATCATAAAGATAGAAATACTATAACAAGTATTCAACATATTAGCACAACGGCTATAAATCCTTGAACAAATCCCAAACAATTTAGGAATTCCAAAGTAGGGAATCCTAGCATTTATATTGAAATATATCAATGAGTCCAAAATGTGCAACACATAAGGTCTACACATTTACTATAACAAGCCATGTTACAATATCATCCATAATAAGAAGTATCTCAACTTAGAGTGCAAGGATATCAAGTATTTCCACATACTACAATTAGCACACCACAATAGTAAAATAAAATATCTGGAAATGATCATTACAGATTTAGTTTATAAAACCAATTCCATTTGAAAGATCACCTAAAAATACTCAATTTGGACTCTTGAACCATCCAATTTCGAGTTCATATGAATTACTTATTCATTTTATAAGTTTAACCGATTTTGAAAATGGTTTACTAAACCCTGCTGCAAAAAGAGACATTCTGGGAACAATAGTTATACTTTTAGCTTATGAAAATATGTCCATTGAAAAGATCTTGAAAAATTATCCAAAATGGACTCAAGAAGCACTCAATTCCGAGTCCGGATGAATTAAATATGAATTTCACAAGTAAGCGCAATTTTAAGAGTCATGGACATCAAGTGTTCCAAGCTACTTTATCCCCATTTTTAACCATCTTCTCCATTACCTAAGTAAATAACTTGATCTAATTCACCAACAACAAGTATATTATAAGAATCCATTTATAAACACACTTATGAAGATCCAAGGAAAGGAATTGTAACAACTTGCAACTCACAAAAGTCATTCAAACTTATTTTTCATTTATTCTAAAAACCCAAATAAAATGTTTCCAAAACTCTTTCATCACAACTAGAATAAATGTGACCAAACCTCAAATTAACCATTTCAACCCATTTCAAACTTCAAGGACGGGATTCTAATTCACCAAACACCCACTTAACAAACCCACATACTAGAAATTTCCTTCTTGCTCATTTAGGTCCTAATTCCTTTCATTCCCAAGTAAATAACTTGACTAAATTCACAATTACTCTATACCATTCTTCTTTCAATCTTAGATCACCATTTTACAACCCAAAATCAATTTAACCTTGACTAAACTTTTTCTACTCAATTAACATTATTCAAAATACCAAAAATCATTTTCTTTCAACAAGAGATTCAATAACACATAAAGTGAGCAATTAGTAGAAGGAAGTCATAATAACTTACCTTAGCAAATATGAGATGGAACAAGAATTTTCTTAGCTTGATGTGCTCCCCTAGTTGCCCCGAACATGAAAGTACAATCGGATTGAGAAATGGAAAAGGATTTGATTTTCTAAGGATTTTGGAAGAGAAGCTTTAAGTAGGAGCTTCCATGGAGAATATTGATTGAGGAGGTGAAGGAGGATGATGGGAGAAAATGAAGAATGATGTTGGAAAAGGAGGATGATGAAAATGGGATGGGGAAAGTATGGGGAGGATTGACTAAGCGTAAAATCTAGGGAGAAACGCGTTTCTCCATAAGTTATGGAGAAACGGGTTACGGGTATCCAGAACCTTTTGAAAGGATATCCAGAAACATTTTGTATTGGCCATGACCTTGTCCCATGGTTACTTCTGGATATCAGTCTCAAAGGTTCTGGATATCCAGAACCCTTTGAAAGGATATCCAGAAGCTTATGAAAGTGATATCCAGAAACCTTCAAAATGATATCCGTAAACTTTCAAAATGTTTACTGGATATTCATTTGATGATTTCTCGGATATACATTTGAAGGTTTTCGATATCCGTAAACCTTCAAAATGAATATCCGTAAACTTTCAAAATGTTTCCGGATATTTATTTGATGGTTTCGGATATACATTTGAAGGTTTCTGGATATCCAGAAACCTTCAATAAGCAATTTCTGGTCTTGGCCTTGGATTTGGCTTCAAATCTATTTTTTCTGGATATCCGCCCAAAGGCTTCTGGATATCCGTTCCAAAGCTTCTGGATATCCAGAACCCTTTGAGACTAATATCCAGAAATTTTCTTCTGGTTATCAAACGTATAGCTTCTGGCTATTAAAAACGCGTTTCTCCATAGTTATGGAGAAACGCGTTTCTCAGCAGACCTACTCTTGACTAAGGGAGGTGATGGGAGGAAAAGAGGGAGTATGGCCCCCCTTCACTAATTAAATGAAGTCTTTCCCCTTTTCTTCACCTAGGCCCCTAATGTTTAAGAAATGAAATTAAACCCTTTACTTCCCTCCTCTACACAAGGACAACCTAGCTACTCATAATTTATTTATTTTCAATTAATACACCACAACAAAATACTTTAACTTATTTTCATTTTATCCTAAGGCTTTAGAATTATTTCACAACCATCTCATTTTAACATAGGAAATCAAAGACATAAAATGAACACATAAAGTTAACATTAATATTAAAAGCATATAATATGATACTAAAATTAGTGCCTAGGGTTAGGGTCGTTACAATACTTCTACTAGGGTTATTGATGTATATATTGGATTCTTCCTCTATGAAATACATACGGCAGAAAATTATTCCCACGCCTCCGTCTCATGTTTCTTGGCCGCATGAACTCTAACATTTTCAAGGATCAATGCTTGCTTGTTCGTTTTGATGGTCTAAAACCAAAGTCTCGTAAATTTTCTATCGATCTGAGCTAATTAATGGAAGGACTTGATGATGTTTAGCAACACAATTCCCATTATATTTACATTTGGGCTGGATATGAGATTTGCAAATATTGTTTTTTAGCTTGTTCTAATTATTTGAATGAATGTAAGGTGAGAATTTGGATGCTGAACTTGATCTGCCTGTTATTTTTATTTGTTTAATTTTTTAATAAAGGAGAATAGACCCAATTTTTTTAATTAGGTGTAATGAGATCTGCTTGTTCAAAGCATGCATTGTCTTATATGAAATCGACTATAATGATATTGTTAGTTGAACTGAATCGATCATGAGCTTGGATTAGGAGTAGTAAAATTTCTCCATTTGAGGGAATCATGATTGATATATTTAACGGATCGTCTAAAACTCTAAATACAAGATAACAATAATAAATTCCAAAAGGAATGCAATCCTTGATCTGTCTCGATATAATGAAGTTTTTATTTTGAAAAAAAAACAGTATTTCTTTAAATGAATGTCCATGTTTGAAGCTACATTCACCTTTTAATTACATCATATTTTTTTGTATACTTGAAATACTTTAAGCCTTGCTACTAAAATAGCTTACAAGCCTTTTTTTGTAAATAAAAGTGATGCTCTTCAAAAAAAAATGGGCATTCATATTGGGAAGGTGGGAAAACTAGACATACAGAAAGTTCAAATATTGAAATTAAAAATCTCGACAAACTAACACCAGTGGGAGTAAAAGCAAGTTACAACGAGAAATAGTATGACAAGTTATTACATGTTCATTGGTTCATGTATGTGATCTTTGGAATGTACTTATAATTTATCAAAAGATCACAACCTTGTGATCGTTCTCTCTCTCTCTCTCTCTCTCCCTCCCTCCTCCCTCTCTCTCTCTCTATATATATATATATGTATATACACATATATTGTTAGAACATGGATTAATTAATATGTGTTATTTAATTCCATTTGTTATAATTATTTAATAATATTAAAGTATAGACAAAATGTGTAGAATTCCATTAGGTGTAAGTACCATTAAATGATGGGCATAATGGTAACTTCACACCATCATCTTTATGAAAGGGTGTAGTCCCTAAATGAAGTGCCCCTTGGATTCCTATATAAAGGCCTATCCATCAAGCCTATGAATCTACTAGTTACATCATTTCTCATTCAGTCAAAACTCTTCCTAAGTAATTGAAGATTAAAGAGATTAAGGGCACTTATCATTTAGAAGATCTACTCTTCCCTACTTTCTCATTTATTCAAGAACAAGATCAAGAACACAATCATGGAATCACAAGGTACACGCTTCCGTATTATTATTCTTCTTCTTCTCCTTCTCTTCTTAATCTAGTTGTGAGTCGGTTCATGGTTAATGGATCGTTAATGTTCCAACAATTGGTATCAGAGCCTACTCATATACTAGATTGAGTTTGAAATTCTTATAAAGCCTTATGCTTTAATTCTTGTATGATTTCATTTAGTTTTTGTTCTTGTTCATGATACTCATCTTGTCTAAGAGTATTATATTCATAAACTTCATTCTATTTCTGATTTTGGTTTACTCAAGGCTTTCAATTCTTAATGTAAGATTATCCTATTTTGGACATAGCCACCATCATTTGATGCGTTGTGAGTTTGTTCAAATGTATAGCCACACATTTAAAAATGTGATGTGAGTATAAGGATCTACTTGCTTTGGTTGAATAATTATTCACCATTAAGTTAAGAATTGATAGTCTAAAGGGTATTGGATGTTATGACTCTCTTTATTTGGTTGAAAACTGTTCATAAAAGGGTTCAAAACTGTTCATAAAAGGGTGTTAAAAATGGTGACTTTTCGTCAAATCTGGGCACTGGGCACATGGGCGGTCGCCCATCTTGATCTGGGCGGTCGCCCATGTGTACAGCAACTTCAATGCCTGTGAAATGCAGCTTGGGCGGTCGCCCATCTTGACCTGGGCGGTCGCCCATGTGTACAGCGACTTTAAAATTTGTGGAATTGAAGCTTGGGCGGTCGCCCACCTTGACCTGCGCGGCCGCCCATGTGTGCAGAAGCTTCAATGTTTATAGAACTGCAATTTTTTGGTCATTCATACCCTTTTGGTCTTTTGTGATAATTTGTTAGTAAATTATAGTATCTGGACACCCGGCCGCGCTTCGGCGGTTCTTAGAGTTATCGAACTTTAAGAATGGACGGGTAGAACAAAAGGATACTATCTTTTAATGATAAATTTCACTTATTTATTTACCCTTTAAATTTTCAGAAATAACCTTAAGGCCTTTTATTTCCGATTAATTATATCCTTAACATTTTGGACATAATTAACATGCTTGTTTCCCAAAGGAGACCTTGTTGATTAAATTCAAACTTGTTAAAAGATGAATGTAAATATTGATATGTGATAACATGCTTGTTTCCCAAAGGAGACCTTGTTGTTGACTAAGTATTTACATTCATGGGGTAATAATTGAACTAAACTTTTGGTCATTTTAAATGTTGTGAACCATCCCAAAGGAAGGCGGGTGTTTAAAGTGAATTGTTTATATTCTTTATTGCCGGGGAACAAGTACCTTAAACTTTAGGACATTTTTTGTACTTGATCCGGCCCAAAGGAAGGCAAGTATTTAAAGTGTGTTGTTTAAGCTATTTGTTTACCTTAAGATAAATCAAATTGTGAGTCAATTCGCAATCCAAAGATTAGTCTTGATGTCATGTTGATTATCTTTTATTTTTGATGGAATTCATTTGATATAATTAATCGTTATGTAGTTTCTTATATATGTTTTGTTTCATTCTTGTTCTTCTCCTTCGATTTGATTAATGCTTCATCCGTAACTACTGCTATAAATGATGCACCTTTGCTTACTGGGACTAAACTTAAAACTTGGAAAAATAATATAACGATGATCTTAGGCAATATGGACATCGATCACGCATTTGGGGAATCAAGTCCCGCTCTCTCTAAAGGAAATACCGTTATAGAACGGAAAAATGTTGAGCAATGGGAACGGTCCAACCGCGTGAGTCTAATGATCATGGAAAATGCGGTTTCGTAGACATTTTTGGACAATGTCTCTGAGATCGAAAATGCTGAGATTTTACTTGAATTCTTGTGGAAACTTGTTTCCATTCGATACAAGGGTGAAGAAAATCTTAGGGAGTACATTATTGAATTATTTCATCTTTCGATCAAACTAAAGGCACTTAAGTTAGAGATTTCGGAAGATTTGCTCGTGCACTTAGTTTTGATCTATCTTCCTCCTCAATTTGGTCCTTTTGAAGTGACCTATAAATGTCAAAAGAAAAAGTGGAATATTAATGGATTACTTTCACATATGACATTAGAGGAAGATAGAATGAAATATCTCAAATTAGAAAGTACTCACTCAGCATTTACTTCTTCTCGTGGGATTAAGAGAAGAGGGAAGGAAATTACGGTTGCAAGTAAGAAGCATAAGGGATCATTTAAGGATCATAAAGTCAAGAAATGCTTCTTTTGCAAGGACCTTACTCGCATGAAGAACGACTACCATAAATATCGCGAATGGCGAATTCAGGATGGTATGTCATTTGGTCTTGTTTGTACTAAGGCAAATTTGGTTTCAATTCCTTAATATACATAGTGGTTGTATTTGGTGCAACAACTCACATTAGTTCATGTATGCAGGGTTGCCTGAATTACCGAATCCCCAGTGAAGATGAGAAATACATCTATATGAAAGCTGGAAATCCGGTTGAAGTTATAGGCATAGGGATTTTTGTTAAGTACTGGCTATTATTTTGTATTCAATAATACATTTATTGTACCGTCATTTAGGCGGAATTTGATATCAGTCACAGTATTAGATCGGAAAGGTTATTCCTGTTCATTTGGTAATAATAAATGTGATCTTATTTTCAATTCCGAGGTTGTCGGTATTAGTACTTTATCTTAACAATGACAATTTTATTTACTTCAAACAGTAAATACTATTAATGAGTCCCATAATAATGAAACCAAAACTAAAGGCACTAAGCAAAAGTTATCAAGTGAAAATTCTTGTATTCTATGGCATAGGCGTTTGGGTCATATCTCCAAAGGGAGAATTGATAAAGCTTATGTCGGAGGGAATTCTAAAAACAACTTGATACTCCGGATAAAACTTTTGCATTAAAGTGTTTTAAAGAATAAATTTACAAACATTAAAGGAAATAGAATTTTGAGAGTATCAAACGTCTTGGAACTAATTCATATGGACATTTGTGGACCATTCATTAACCCTTCATGGAATGGTCAACAATATTTCATTACGTTCATGGATGATTACTCTCGTTATGGATACATTATTTTCTTCATATAAAGTTTCAATCATTGGTCGTTTTCAAGTCTTTTAAGGCATAAGAAAGACTATTAAGAACGTTAAATCCGATCATGGTAGTGAAAACTACGGACGGTATAACGTATTGGGTGAATAACGTCCGGGTCCTTTATATTCGCTATTTTGAAGAGTGTAGGATTGTCCCTCACTACACCATGCTTGGTAAACCTAGCATAGTATATTGGAGAGACATAATAGAATCCTTAAGGATATGGTAAGAAGTATGTTTTCTTGTACTTCTTTACCTCACTCATTATGGGCGAAACATTAAAAACCGCAGCTTATATTCTCAATAGAGCACCTTCAAAAAGCTACCGACAAAACCCCTTATGAGTTATGGACGAATAAGAAACCGTCCTTAAATCATCTTCATGTATGGGGGTGTCCAGCAGAAGCTAGACCTTATAGGCCTAATGAGGGCAAACTGGACCTTAATACTGTTAGTAGCTATTTTGTAGGGTATGCCGAGAGATCTAGGGGATATAAATTTTATGACCCGAAAACTAGAACATTTTTTTTTTTTCGAGACTGACAATGTTAGGTTCCTTGAGGATGTTGAATTTAGTGGGAGAAATAGTAATGATTTTGAATTTGAAGAGTTAGAGGAACCACTCTTTATTCCTCAAACTTTAGTTCCTGTTGGAAATCAAGTAATTGTACCTGAAATTCAACAAAGAACATACAATTCAAAATAATATAAAGACTCCCGTAAATAACGGACAACATGAGAATGTTGGACATAATGAAATTCAACAACCTCAAAATGAGGATGAACCGGTGCCCTTAAGGAGATCTACTAGAGAAAGAAGAAGTTCTATTTCGGATATTTATGATATGTATCTTGCGGAGAATGAGGACACCTTAGGTTTAGTGGGAGATGATCTAATCACCTTCCATGAAGCCATTAATAGTTCTAATTCTCATAAGTGGATCAATGCCATTAATGAGGAGTTAAAATCAATAAAAGACAATGACATTTGGGATCTTGTCCCATTACCTGAAGGTGTAAAACCTATTGGTTATAAATTGATATTTAAAACTGTTAAAATGTGGAGAGGAGTAGGATTATAATTTCTATATTATTTCACTCTCATCTTTTACAATTGTCCTAAACACCTATTTATACTAATTTTAGAGTCCTAATTCTAATAGGAGATACAATTCTATATATACATAATAATCCTTCTTTGACTAGGATTCTATTTTAGATATATATTCTACTTTCCTACTTAATTAAGGAGTCTTCCTAAAATACAAAGCTAACATTAGGAAACAAGTATTTCCTTGCAAACTCGGTCCGCTCCATCGGTCTAGATCCGTTTCACTCGGTCCGATCCATGTCGCTCCATCATATTCTCCAACTCCCCCCCTCAAGTTGGAGGATCTACAACGTAGATACCCAACTTGCCAAATAAAAATTAAAACGTTTAAAAAAAAAAAATTCTTTCACTTCGACATGCAACATCTGCGCCAAGTTCTTCCTTTTTCGTGTTGCAGTTCAAGCAACCTCGGGTTCGTCTTTTTTTTTTTTTTTCAACAACAAAAAAAAATTTGTTCCAATATCTGAAGAGTCATCCACATCAGGTCTTCTTTCTTCAATTCTGTGCACAATTTGTGCTTGCACATATCTTATTTTTCTTCAATCTCCGTTTTTAGAGTGAACGACACTCGATCATCGTTTTTATAGTGAACGACACTCAATCATCGTTTTTATAGTGAACGACACTCGATTATCGTTTTTATAGTGGACGACACTCGATTATCGTTTTTATAGTGGACGACACTCGATCATCGTTTTTATAGTGAACGACACTCAATCATCGTTTTTATAGTGGACGACACTCAATCATCGTTTTTATAGTGAACGACACTCGATTATCGTTTTTATAGTGAACGACACTCAATCATCGTTTTTATAGTGAACGACACTCGATTATCGTTTTTATAGTGGACGACACTCGATTATCGTTTTTATAGTGGACGACACTCGATCATCGTTTTTATAGTGAACGACACTCAATCATCGTTTTTATAGTGGACGACACTCAATCATCGTTTTTATAGTGAACGACACTCGATTATCGTTTTTATAGTGAACGACACTCAATCATCGTTTTTATAGTGAACGACACTCAATATTATTATATTTTTTTTTTCAAGGGATAGTGAAGTTGGTATAATCATGGAGGAGACATTAAAGATGAAAAATTTTAAGAAAGAAAAGAAATTTCGAAGGGGAAAAATTTGAGCCGAGGGGGGTTTAATTACTAAAGAAAAAAAAATTGGGTCGTAAGGTTTATTGGTGGATGGCTGTCAACCGGGAGATTGCTTCTGTTTTACCATTCTGGTCATGGTTCACGGCAAAGGCACTCATATTGGTGGTGGAAGGCTAGAGCAGAAAGATTTGGAACAACACAGTCTGTGCCTAGTGATGAGGATTAGAAGAAGGCTAGGCATGCTAGGTTTGCACCAGTTTCTAGTACTATTATTGATTCAGCGGAAGAACAGAAAAAGAAAGCAAGGGCACTCAGGTTCTCAGAATCGCAAGTGAATGGCAAAGGAACTATGATGGTGATGTGGTTTGGGGCGGCTTAGGGTTTTGCCGCTAGGGATCTTAGCTCTGATACCATGTTAAAATGTGGAGAGGAGTAGGATTATAATTTCTATATTATTTCACTCTCATCTTTTACAATTGTCCTAAACACCTATTTATACTAATTTTAGAGTCCTAATTCTAATAGGAGATACAATTCTATATATACATAATAATCCTTCTTTGACTAGGATTCTATTTTAGCTATATATTCTACTTTCCTACTTAATTAAGGAGTCTTCCTAAAATACAAAGCTAACATTAGGAAATAAGTATTTCCTTGCAAACTCGGTCCGCTCCATCGGTCTAGATCCGTTTCACTCGGTCCGATCCATGTCGCTCCATCATATTCTCCAACTAAAACCAATAGGGATTAGCAAGGTAATATGGAAAAATATAATGCATGTCTTGTTGCTAATTGATTTACTCAAAAGGAAAGCATTGATTATAAAGAAACATTTTTCCGGTATCTTCTAAAACCTCTTTTATGATCATTATGGCATTAGTGGCACATTATGATCTTGAGCTTCATCAAATGGATGTTAAGACAGTTTTTTTTCAATGGCAACATTGAGGAAACTATCTATATGAAGAAACCATAAATGGTGACTAATTCGGATCAAACTAGTCAACTGGTTTGTAAACTTAAGAAATCCATTTATGGGCTTAAGCAAGCATCTCGTCAATGGTACTTAAAATTTAACCAAGTTATTCTTTCATTTGGCTTTGAAATGAATCTTGGTGAAGATTGTGTGTACCATAAGTTCAGTGGGAGTAGATTTATTATTTTGGTCTTATATGTGGATGATATTTGAATGATATTTTCTTGCTAGTAATGACAAGGACCTTCTAAAAACTAAGAAATTTCTCAAACAAATTTGAGATGAAAGATCTTGGTAAGGCATCTTTTGTATTGGGAATTCAAATTCATCGTGATCATTCACGAGGTATTTTGGGATTATCACAAAAGAGCTATATAGAGAAGGTATTACAAAGGTTTAGCATGGAAAATTGTAAATCACATGACACCCCTGTCTCTAAGGGAGATAAATTCAGTTTAAAGTAAATGTCCTAAAGATTAATTTTAAATCCAAGTATACGAAAAATATCCCTTATGCACCGGCAGTAGGAAGCTTAATGTATGCGCAAGTCTGTACTCGTACAGACCTTGTATTTATTATTGGGATGCTTGGTCAATACCAAAGAAATTCGGAAAGAAGAACATTAAGTCGCATCCAAAAGAATGATGAAGTACCTATAAAACATTAAACTACATGCTTATGTATATAAAATCGGATCATTTTTGAGATCATTAAGTATTCCGATTATGTTTTAGTGGATGCAAAGATGTCGAAAGACATCCTATGGTTATGTCTCTTGTTGAAGAGAAATAAGTATAAAATGAACAAATAGATATACAATTTATAGGATCAAACTCCATGTTATTGGATCCATTTTGTAAAGTGTAATCTCTTTTGATGTTTCACGAGCATACTGCTCATATGGGTGAAACAACTTTTGATAATGCTTAAATCAGTGGGAGTTTGTGTTGTTATCTATTTCTTTGTGTTATTATTTATATTGATCTCATTTGGTTAAGTAGGACTAGTTGGAGAATATATATATGCGTTCTTCATATATATTCATTAATATTCCATGCTACATATCTATACTTAATCTATGTCGTTTAGTTGAATATATATATGTGATTAATGTGGGTTTAGTTGCGAATCAATTACAACGATCGCCCTTTAGTCCCTATACTTATAAGACTAATGGACGGGATTGTGTTGGATGACAATAAACGTGCACATAAGGGTTGTCATTCATGTTATAAATGATTAAGGAATTTATTTAGTAAAAGATACATATTAATATTAATCCAAGTGGGAGATTGTTAGAACATGGATTAATTAATATGTGTTATTTAATTCCATTTGTTATAATTATTTAATAATATTAAAGTATAGACAAAATGTGTAGAATTCCATTAGGTGTAAGTACCATTAAATGATGGGCATAATGGTAACTTCACACCATCATCTTTATGAAAGGGTGTAGTCCCTAAATGAAGTGCCCCTTGGATTCCTATATAAAGGCCTATCCATCAAGCCTATGAATCTACTAGTTACATCATTTCTCATTCAGTCAAAATTCTTCCTAAGTAATTGAAGATTAAAGAGATTAAGGGCACTTATCATTTAGAAGATCTACTCTTCCCTACTTTCTCATTTATTCAAGAACAAGATCAAGAACACAATCATGGAATCACAAGGTACACGCTTCCGTATTATTATTCTTCTTCTTCTCCTTCTCTTCTTAATCTAGTTGTGAGTCGGTTCATGGTTAATGGATCGTTAATGTTCCAACATATATGTGTATATATATATATATATATATATATATATATATATATATATATATATATATATATAAATATCATTGATCTATTGCTAAAGATATCTTTGTCGGCATATATCACCAATGGAAAGGAGAATAATGATTTTTAGAAGAATAATTTGGCAAAGTGTCAGAATTTGCCATGTTCGTCCACGCACAATCCCACTTAGTTCCACTAATGTATTTTGAGATTCCATGTTATTTAAATACTATAAAGGATTTGCATGCTTTCTTTTGTTCTTAAAGATACTATAAAACACATGTTGGTATGTTTTTAGTATATCATATGTATTGGCAATGTTAGGGTTCTAACATCCGTTAGTAATTTTAGGGATTCAACATCCGTTGGCAGAGAACATGGTATATGAAAGGTCCCAAAGTTTGCTAGCCGATAGCATTGGATGAGTAAAAGTGAAAGAATGGGTGCCTATAGTGGTTATGTGTGAGGACGTCGCAATCTCGATTAAGTGGCTTCCAAATTGGAATACATTTTTATTCAAGAAAATATGGAATACATTTAATACTATGTTAATTAGTTGTCTTAATTTGATTTTAATATTTTCCATTCTAGAAATTTTGAAGTATCAACTATGGAAATAACCTATTATACTTCTCCACAAAAAAGTAATAGTTAGACACTTATTCTTAGTTAGAGATCGTAAAATCTAGGGAGAAACGCGTTTCTCCATAAGTTATGGAGAAACGGGTTACGGGTATCCAGAAGCTATTGAAAGGATATCCAGAAACTTTTTGTATTGGCCATGACCTTGTCCCATGGTTACTTCTGGATATCAGTCTCAAAGGTTCTGGATATCCAGAACCCTTTGAAAGGATATCCAGAAGCTTATGAAAGTGATATCCAGAAACCTTCAAAATGATATCCAGAAACTTTCAAAATGTTTCTGGATATTCATTTGATGGTTTCTGGATATACATTTGAAGGTTTCTGGATATCCAGAAACCTTCAATAAGCATTTTCTGGTCTTGGCCTTGGATTTGGCTTCAAATATGTTTCTGGATATTCATTTGATGGTTTCTGGATATACATTTGAAGGTTTCTGGATATCCAGAAACCTTCAATAAGCAATTTGTGGTCTTGGCCTTGGATTTGGCTTCAAATATGTTTCTGGATATCCGCCCAAAGGCTTCTGGATATCCGTTCCAAAGCTTCTGGATATCCAGAACCCTTTGAGACTGATATCCAGAAATTTTCTTCTGGTTATCAAACGTATAGTTTCTGGCTATTAAAAACGCGTTTCTCCATAGTTATGGAGAAACGCGTTTCTCAGCAGACCTACTCGTTAGAGATAGTGTGGATCAGGTGGCAAATGTCAGTGTTGTAGTCAATGAAATAATTGAACTCAATCATGAAATTACAGAGTACTTGGCTAAGACAGCTACAAATGCAATATGGAGTTAATCACAAGTTGTTGTTGTTGTTCAAGTTTGTTAGAGCTGTTAGTGGCAGTGTGTTGTAAATAGGAGAATAAGTGAAGCGTAGAAGTGTAATTGAGTCTACTATAAATAGTAGGTCGTTAGCTAGAATAAACAGCAACGACTCATTTCAATTGTATTAGTTTTCCCTCTTTTAACTTTCTCTTTATAAGCTTTGTACTGCCATTGTTGATCAATCTAATGGAGATTCAATACGATTGCACTTTGATTTTGAATCTTTTTGTTGAACTTGAGATGGTATCATAGCATGTCGATCATTGATTCGTCCACTCTCGATTCATCGAAGCAGCTTTTTTATTTCAGAAAATTCATTTGAAGCTCGTAATTAGGGCTTTCGATTTCGTTCTTCAATTTTCTGTTTGATATCATATTTCCGGCAACAATTTGTGTCGATCATGGCTTCTGCACCTGATTCTAGTGGTTCAGTTTCTGATTCTACTTCTGAATCTTCGACGCTGACGACTGGATTGGAATTGAATATGCATCCACATTTCATGCACAAGAATGATCATCCAGGTTTGATACTTGTCTCGATAGTAGTTATAATTTTAGTGCGCGGATATCACTAGTGAAAGATGTTGGATACTTGGGTATATAACAATGTCAAAAAACTTGGATATGTCGCAGAATCGTGAAGCACTTTCCTTCAAGAATAATTCGACCCTTAATATCTGCCTGGGTTGCACGAATTCTCTTGTGGGATAAGACTGCGAATTAAGCCTTCTATTCTGGCAAGAAATAGAAGAACCCTTATGGAATCAATTGTATGAAAAGATGTCTCAAAGATGTTATATAAATCAGTATCGCTGTTCCAAATTTGAACAGCAGTTGCAAATTTGAACAGCGGTTGCAAGTATTTTGAATTCGAATTTCGAATTCCCAGCAATTCCATACTTGATCGATTTATTCTGTGAACCCAAAACATACTTATGAGAATGTGCACTCCGCACCCCCGTATTCTCAATATAGTATTCCCGAGTCCACCCATCTTTGAACCAAACCCCGAGTACACCAAATGGCCGATGATTTTCACTTAAATCACCAACATTCCTCCCCCATTTAAGTGTAATCCTTGGTTTAGCTTTAAACTAACGTAAATAACAACTTATGCATCAAATGGTAATGTCACAAAGATTAAATTACCACTTTAGTAATATTACACATTTCAAATATTCGAGTATTGGGGTGTGTCAAAGCATTGAACCCTTTTACACGTTTTGAATACATGAAGATAATATACACATAAGTTAACATTAACTCCAAAAGTTTTATAATTGACACAAATTAGACAGGTCTTGTGTCCATATCCATTCATGAGCATATAGAAAGCCAACCCGAACTTCCTTGAAGCGACCTAAACTTCATACTCACATAGGTGAACCTTTTATCATGCACCTGCAATTGCACTAATAATGATTCATTAAGAAGAAAATTATACCTTCAACCTAACCATGCAGGCAATAGCACATACCTTCGGGATAATATCATGTGCACAAATCTAAAATAATAGGCTTTCCACATTGAATTCTACCTCTAACATTCTATTAGAGGGGAATTGGGTATCCTATCACCAAGATTTATATGGGTTTAAGACCCATCCCAATGACCGACTTGCGTACCAAGTCCCTAGCCAATCCTTTGGTCAAATGATCGGCTAGATTATGTTGAGATCTCACAAATACAACTGAAATCACCCCGTGAGTAATCAACTCACGTACCGCGCTATGTCTAACACCCAAGTGTCGTGACTTGCCATTATATACTTGACTATAAGCCTTGGCTAGAGTAGAGGCACTGTCACAATGAATAGAAATAGGTGAAATCGGTTTTGGCCATAATGGAATTTCATAAACCAAATTCTTAAGCCACTCTGCCTCTTTTGCAGCTGCTGCTAAAGCAATGAATTCAGACTCCATGGTGGAGCTAGAAATACATGTTTGCTTTTTGGAAGCCCATGAAATGGCACCTCCTCCAAGCAAAAACACCCAACCACTCGTAGAAGAATGATCTTCTACATTGGTTATCCAACTGGCATCTGAATATCCTTCTAATACTGAAGGATGCCCCATATAAGACAAACCATAGTCCTTGGTTGCCTTTAGATATCTTAGTACACGAGTAAGATTGCGCCAGTGATGAACACCTGGATTACTTGTATACCTGCTTAGCTTGCCAACCGCGTAAGCAATATCTGGTCTTGTACTTGTCATGGCATACATAAGACATCCTATCACACGCGAGTACTCAAGCTGTGATATCGGATCACCTGTATTAGGCATAAGTTTTTCACTAGGATCCATGGGAGAATTTGCTGGAGTAGAATTCTCACAATTAAACCTCTTTAACACTTTTTCAATGTAAGCTGATTGTGTTAAAGATATCCCAACGTGATTTCTCTTGATTTGGATTCCAAGAATCACATCTGCCTCTCCCATGTCTTTCATGGCAAAACTTGATGATAAGAATGCCTTACAAAGGTCCACTTGATTTTGGTCAGTACCAAAATCAACATATCATCAACATATAAGCAAATTAGAACACCATTACCGGTATTATCAAACTTGCCGTATACACACTTGTCAGATTGGTTAAGTTTAAAACCATTTGACAAGACTACTTCATCAAACTTCTGATGCCATTGTTTAGGAGCTTGCTTGAGCCCGTATAATGACTTAACAAGCTTGCACACTTTATGCTCATTTCCAGGCATTATGAAACCTTCTGGTTGTTTCATATATATTTCCTCTTCCAAGTCTCCATTTAAGAATGCGGTCTTAACATCCATCTGATGGATTACAAGATTGTTAATTGCAGCTAAGGCAATCAATAATCTAATGGTGGAGATTCGAGCAACCGGTGCATAGGTATCAAAATAATCGATACCTTCTTTTTGCCTAAAGCCTTGGATGACCAATCGGGCTTTATACTTGTCAATTGTACCATCGACCTTCGTCTTCTTTTTAAAGATCCATTTGCACCCTAATGGTTTACAACCACGTGGAAGATCCGTAAGGACCCACGTGTCATTACCCATGATAGAATCCATCTCATCATTGATGGCCTCTTTCCAGAATGAGACATCTTGAGACTCCATAGCCTCTTTGTATGTTCTAGGATCCTCACCAATATTATAGCAATAAGAGTATTGGAATCCTACCTCATCTCTTGTACCTTCCACCAAATATGTTTGAAAATCGGGTCCAAACGATTTTAGTTTTCTAGCCCTTTTGCTCCTACTGAGCTCTAGTGATTCATCTTGAGATGTAACATTTCGTTAATCTCCACTCCAACAAAGTGGTGGGAGTCAAATCCTTTGGCCTAGGTATAGAAGTGAACCTAGTTTCATCAAAGATAGCATCCCTTGATTCGATAACAAAGGTGAACTCGCTACCGAATTATTAGGCTCTATGACATAAAACCTATAAGCCTTGGAATGCATAGCATATCCAATAAAAATACAATCAATGCCTCTTTCACCCAATTTTTTAATCTTGGGCGCAGTAGTCTCACGATCGCCCTACAACCCCAAACTCGCAGATAACCCAAGTTTGGTTTCCTTTTATGCCAAAGTTCATAAGGGGTAATGGGATTCCGTTTGTTGGGAATCCTATTTAGTAAGTAACAAGCTGTCAACATAGCTTCTCCCCAACACCCTTCACTCAAACCCGAGTAAGATAACATGGAATTAATCATCTCTTCAAGAGTACGATTCTTCCTCTCGCCTATGCCATTTTGTTGTGGCGTATAAGGAGCTGTGGTATCATGTATAATGCCACAAGACCCGAAATAGGATGGATCATAATATTCACCACCTCTATCGGTACGCAACTTCTTAATTTTAGAAGATAATTGAAGTTCAACCTCATTTTTGTAGATAATAAATTTGTCCATTGCCTCATCTTTAGTGTGGAGTAAAAACACATAACAAAAACGAGTACAATCATCTATAAAAGTCACCACATATCTCTTATTTCCTAAGGACGGAGTGGCATACAAATCACATAGATCACTGTGAATGAGTTCTAGTAAAGAGGATGACCTAACAATATTCCTCGAAATGGTCCGTCTAACAATTTTATTTAGCATACAAGTATGACACTTTTTCGCATTCATGTCAAAAGATGGAATAAGCTCATTTTTCGACATTAAAAACATGCGTTTATAATGAACATGGCCTAAACGAGCATGCCACAAATCAGAAGTATCAATAGTAGAACAAGCCATAATATTATTAGCATTAGGCTGAATATTAAGCATAAACATACCATTACAAAGATATCTGAAACCTATAAATACACCACACTTACTTAATATAAATATGTCTGATTCATAAACTTGTTTGAAACCATCCCTAGACAGCAAACTACCCGAAACCAAGTTTTTTCAGATACAAGGTACATGTAACACATTGTTTAAACAAATACATTTCCCTTAACTAAAGTTTAATGAACAGTTCCTCGACCAACTATGGCAGCTTTTGACTCGTTTCCCATATAGAGCATGGATCCATCAGTCACTGGTTCATACTTCTCGAACCAACTTCGATCCTTGCAAACATGTCTTGTTGCACCCGAGTCAATCCACCAAGTAACATCATCATCCTGCACATAAAATGCTTCAGAAATCATAGGGACATAATCAAATCAGAATTAAATCCGTAATCTCAGATTCTCGACCTTGATGTTTAGGTGGACCTTGGTCCTTAGACCCCGCCCAAAACTCTTCTTATCTGCTCCTTTCTTGTTCCTCTTCCCGCAATCGCCCTTGAAGTGGCCATTCTTACCACAGATCCAACATGGACCCTTAGGCTTCATTTGGGTGTTACTACTAATGCTAGCATGAGATCGCTTCTGACCCTTGCCACTGTTCTTAAAAGAACCCTCAGCGGCTTCCACCATATTAATGGAAGTCGAATCAACATGATCCTTACCCTTGCCACTTGATTCAAGAATCTCTTTTCCCTTGGACTTACCACCCTCCCCGCGCCCTAAGAGATTCTTCTATGCGCGAGATGACTTTCTAGTTCAATCGTATTCAATTCTTCCTTTTTATGTTTAAGCATATGTTTGCAATCTTTCCAGGAGGGAGGCAACTTATCAATTATACTTGATACGTATATAGACTCGTCCATTTCCATTTTATGTTGAGCAACCGACCCAATAAGCGAAGCGCCTCATTGTATTGTTCCATTACAGCCTCGGAGTCTACCATTTTATAGTTCATAAAATTTCCAACCGTAAATTTCTTACTAGAGGCATCTTCATTCATATACTTAGACTCTAGTGAATTCCAAAGTTCCTTGCGTACTCTACATTCCGATAGATGTCAAAGAGGGAATCAGACATACCGTTAAGAATGTGGCCTCTACAAATGTAGTCATCATTCTCCCATTTGCTCCTCTTCCGCATGTCTTCCAAAGCCCCATCATCCATCACTTCTGGCATAGGCGTGCTCAATACATACACCACTTTCAAAGTCGTCAACAGAAAATGCATCTTCTTCTGCCATCGACGAAAATCAACCCCTTCAAACTTCTCCAGTTTCCCGAAATTCGTAGTCATTTCCTTCACGCTCGACATTGTGAACAAGCAGAATTATTCTTGAAGATTGTTGGATACTTGGGTATATAACAATGTCAAAAAACTTGGATATGTCGCAGAATCGTGAAGCACTTTCCTTCAAGAATAATTCGACCCTTAATATCTGCCTGGGTTGCACGAATTCTCTTGTGGGATAAGATCATAATTAAGCCTTCTATTCGGCAAGAAATAGAAGAACCCTTATGGAATCAATTGTATGAAAAGATGTCTCAAAGATGTTATATAAATCAAGTATCACTGTTCCAAATTTGAACAGGCAGTTGCAAATTTGAACAGGCAGTTGCAAGTATTTTGAATTCGAATTTCGAATTCCCAGCAATTCCATACTTGATCGATTTATTCTGTGAACCCAAAACATACTTATGAGAATGTGCACTCCGCACCCCCGTATTCTCAATATAGTATTCCCGAGTCCACCCATCTTTGAACCAAACCCCGAGTACACCAAATGGCCGATGATTTTCACTTAAATCACCTACAAAAGAGTGTGTTTTTAGGAAACAATTGGTTTCCTAGTTTTGGAATCATATCATATTTTCGGTAAGTTAATTTTGGGACTTTCATGAAAGATTTATATTGTCCTATTTTGAAAAGGACTTTGTTAATATGTAAATATCCTTTATATACATATATTTATATTAGGAATAACCTACTAACAAAATCTCTTTCCTTATGAGAGTGCTTTATGTTTCCTTGTAGAAATTGAAAACTCACATAACGAAGGGTGTTGGATTCGTGAAGATCTTCTAAAGGTGCATATAAATACCAGGGATTAGCACAAAGAGAAGACACGGTTTTTAGAGATTTATTTGAGAGACAAATTATTTTGATCTTAACGTTTTCATATTGTCAATTTAGGTTGTGAGTGAAGGTTGTGACATACATTCGAACTCACATCTAGGTTTTTGTCAAGTTCTTTGTTTTACTTCTAATTGTAATAGAGTCTACTTGGGAAAGGGAGTCTGTTCTTATCATAGAAGGTGATTAGAACTTGTTTAGTATTTTAGTATTTTAGATTTTACTAATTCGTTTTTTTTGTAAGCAACACAATTTTTAATAGTGAAAAGTTTTTGGGCGTAAGCCTAGTTTGCTGGGATCCAAACTAGTGACCGTAAATAATTCTTGTGTTATTATTTTATTCCGCTGCTTTATTTGTGGATGTGTGGACAGTTGTGTGTCACATCTGTACTCACATCCGTGAACTGTTGAAGTTGATTGTGCCTCCTTGCTACACGAAATTTTCAATTGGTATCAGAGCCAACTCTCGAAATTATTCTCTTTGGAAATCTAAAATGTGTAATTACATCAAAGGCATTGATGAAAGGGCTTGGATGTGTATTCTTGTGGCCTGACAACCTCCTACTGTGGAGAAAAGGCCTGAATCAGGTGTTGGTGAATCCATCTTTGAAATAAAACCTGAAGAGAGATGGACTCTTGATGAAATCCATGCTGCTAATTTTAATTCTAGAGCCATGAGTGCTATTTCCAGCCATGTTTCTGAAATATGTACAAACTTATCACCAATAAAAGCATTCCTAAGAATGATTGGGATATGTTACAGATGCAATGTGAGGGGATTCCAAGTGTAAAGGCTACTAGGCTTAGAATTTTAATGGATAGGTTTGAAATACTTAGAATGGAAGAGATTGAAGACATAATCTCTTATGCTGCAAAAATTCATGAAATCTCCAATGAATGTACTAGTCTGGGGGAATCTATTTCTAATGTCAGACTTGTGAATAAGATTTTGAGAACCTTACCTAAAAGGTTCAATATAAAAGTGGTTGTTATAGAGGAAACAAATGACACCAACACTGTAGGATTAGATAAAATTGTTGGAATCTTGACTGTGTTCGAGCTAAATGTTGATGCTCAGAAAAAGAACAAAGCCATAAGCCTTGCACTCAAAAGTCCAGCTGCTGTTCCAACAGAGCTTGTGGAACTGTCCTCTGAAATTTACAAGTCTAATCTTGAAGAAGAGAATGTGGCACTTATCTCTAAAAAGTTCAGTTCTATGTTGAAAAATAAGAGAATGAGTAAGTTCCCCAATAGACATGCTCCCAGTGCTGCTGAAAAACCAAAACCTATCACTGAGAATGGGTTCAAAAAACTAAGCTTTGACAATAAAAAATCCTCTGATTCCGTGCAATGCAGGGCATGTCGTGGCTTCGGTCACTATGCTAATGAGTGTACTAACACACTTAAAAAGAAGGGAATGAGCTTAACTGCTTCCCTTAGTGATAGTGAGGATGAAGATGAAGTTGCTAACATAACTGTGATAAACTGCCATTCTGTGTTTAATGCTTATTTTGTAGAAATTGAAGAAGGATTTTCTGAGGTGAATGTGGATGTGGTCCCAGATGTGAGCACAACTTTTGACACATCTAACTTAATTCTAAATTGTTTCTCTGTAAAAGGACATTCTGAAGATGAGGGTAGGGACATTCCCTATGAAGAACTTTTTACAACCTACAAAGAATTGCATGCTTATTTGATAAAGAGGATGGACAAGATTGAGGTACTTACTGAGATAAATAAGTCTCTTTCTGATAAATTAGCTATTTGTGAAGATGAAAAATCCATACTTTCAAAGGAGAATGATGATAAAAAAGATACCATTGCCAAACTTGAAGTTCTTGTGACCAAGAGTGAAGTTGAGCTTGAAAAATTCAAAACTGAGTTTGAAAAAGCTGAAAGTACATTTACCAAGTTAAACAAAAGTAAAATGAAACTTGATGAAGCTATTTCTATGGTTCAACTGAATAAAACTGGTCTGGGCTTTGAAAAAGGCAAATTTGTAAAGGAGGGATGTGAGGCTTCTATTTCAAAAAGTGTGAAAAACCCAATTTTTACAGAAAAACCTTTTTTAATTGAGAAAAAGCCAAGGAGAAGGCACTACATCTGTCATTATTGCTTTGCTCCTGAGCACATTAGACCCTTCTGTTACAAGCTAAAAGCTGCCAAAAAGGCTGGTTGTGTTAATCAGTCTCAGATGTGTGAGAAGATGTATACACATCCAAACACACATCCAAGTAATCTGAGACCTCTGCACCATAAAAAGAAAGCTAAAAAACAGTGGGTGGCCAAACCAAGTGCTACCTGCAATATTGTCTACTCTTCCCTTAAGAGTAGTATCTCTGATTCTTGGTATTTTGATAGTGGGTGCTCTAGGCACATGACTGGGAACCATGATGTTCTAATAGACTATAAATCAATCTGTGGGGGAAAGGTGAATTTTGGTGGTGGTGCTCAAGGCAAAATTGTTGGGAAAGGAACACTAGATGTTAAGGGACTCCCAAAATTGCACAATGTGTACCATATGGAAGGCTTGAAAGCCAACCTGATTAGCATCAGTCAGTTATGTGATGATGACCTCTATGTGAAATTTGATAAACACTTGTGTGAAGTGTTTGATAAAGATAATAAGTGTGTGTTCACTGGTTCTAGGTTTGTTGATAATTGTTATCAATTTGGTAAAAATCTTTCATGCCTAAGCTCCAAAGCTAATGATGTCAATATGTGGCACCAAAAATTAGGTCATGCTAGTAGTAGAAAACTGGAAGAACTTCAAAGTTTTGAAGCAGTAAAGGACCTCCCTAAGTTGAACTTCAAGAACACTGATGTCTGTGGTTCATGTCAGAAGGAAAACTAAACAAAAGCCTCACACAAAAAGATCCAACAGTGCTCCACATCTAAGTGTTTGGAGTTGATACACACTAATTTGATGGGTCCTATTGAAGTAGAAAGCTTTGGTAGGAAAAAGTATGCTTTTGTGTGTGTTGATGACTATTCTAGGTACACATGGGTGATGTTCTTAAGGGAAAAATCTGAGACAATTGGAGAGTTCAAAAATTGGTACAAAAGGGTTAGAAATCTTTATGGTCTTAAGGCTGTGAGGATTAGATCTGACCATGACACTGAATATGAGAACTCAATGTTTACTACTTTCTGTAACTTCAAGGGAATCATACATGAATTTTCTGCAGCTATCACTCCACAACAAAATGGAATTATTGAGAGAAAGAATAGAACCATTCAAGAAATGGCTAGGGTTATGCTAAGTTCCAAAAATCTGTCCAAGAAATTTTGCGCAGAAGCTTTGAATACTGCCTGCCACATTGGCAATAGAGTGTTCCTAAGAATTGGAAACACAGTTACTCCATATCAAATCCTTCTTGGCAAGAAACCCACTCTAAAGTATTTTCATGTGTTTGGGTGTATATGCTACATACTGAATGACAGGGAGTACTTGTCCAAATTTGATTCAAAGAGTGATAAAGCAATTTTCATGGGATATTCCACTAACCATAGAGCTTACAGAGTTTTTAATCTAAAAACAAAAACCATTATGGAATCTGCTAATGTTGTTTTTTATGACTCACTTGATCATAACCTCAAGACTGCTGAGGATGATGTTTCAAGTTGCTTACTGAACTAGAAAAATATAAAAACAGGTGCTGAAGAACAAACAGAAGCTGCAAGACCTGAATCAAATGATAAGACAGCAAAGGATGTAACCAAGGATGTGGACACATCTGCTTCCACATCTGAACCCACATGTGCTCCCACATCCTCTCAAAATCCTGAAACTGAGGATCATTCCTCTGAATCTGATGGGGATGATTCTCCAGAAGGTAATGTGGATGGGTGTGTTGATAGATCAAGAGATATTCCCTCTAAAATCCGAAAAAACTACCCCACTTCACAGATTGTGGGAGATGTGCATGCTCAAGTGAGAACAAGGTAGACTATAGAAAGATGGGTGGATTGTGGAGTTGCTCATCAGCATACTCCCAGGTAAGTTTTTGCTCTTTTGTTTCCAAGATTGAACAAAAGAACATCACTGAAGCATTGAAAGATGCTGACTAGATTCCTGCTATGCAAGAAGAGTTAATTCAATTTTAAAAGAATGAAGTGTGAACCCTTGTCCCTAGGCCCTCTCATGGAAATGTCATAGGTACCAAATGGATTTTCAAGAATAAAACTGATGAGAAGGGAGTGATTACTAGGAATAAGGCTAGGTTAGTTGCTCAAGGATATACTCAAATTGAGGGAATTGACTTTGAAGAAACATTTGCTCCTGTTGCAAGAATTGAATCCATTAGACTTTTGTTGGCCATTGCTTGCTACCTAAAGCTTACTCTTCATTAAATGGATGTTAAGAGTGCCTTTCTAAATGGGGTATTAAATGAAGAAGCCTATGTAGAACAACCTAAGGGTTTTGAGGACTCCAAGTTTTCTAACCATGTGTACAAACTGAAGAAAGCTCTGTATGGGCTGAAACAAGCCCCTAGAGCTTGGTATGGTAGGTTGACTGATCATTTGCTTCATCTAGGATTCAAGAGAGGTGAGGTAGACAAAACTTTGTTTGTGAGGAAAAATAAAAAGGAGATTCTTGTGGCTCAAACCTATGTGGATGATATTGTGTTTGAATCCAATTTTGTTTCTATGCTAACTGATTTTGTGGAAAGAATGACCTCCACATTTGAGATGAGTATGGTAGGAGAGTTGAACTATTTTCTAGGCCTACAGATAAAGCAATTCAAAGAAGGCATGTTCATCTCTCAGTCCAAATATGCCAAGAACCTTGTGAAAAAGTTTGAGCTTGAACACTCCTCACATCCTAAAACACCAATGGGATCTTCCCAAAAGCTGAGCCATGACTCAGATGGTGAGAGTGTTGACCAGACCTTGTATAGAAGCATGATAGGTAGTCTGGTCTATCTCACAACAAGTCGACCAGATATTATGTACAGTGTATGTCTGTGTGCAAGATATCAAGCAAACCCAAAAGTGTCCCATCTTAAAGCTTTGAAAAGAATAATCAAATATGTGAATGGGACTGTAAACCTAGGTTTGCACTAATCCAAGGAGATAAACACAAATTTGGTTGGCTATACTGACTCAGATTGGGCTGTAAATAATGATGATAGGAAGAGTACTACAGGTGGATGCTTCTATCTAGGGAACAACCTTGTTTCTTGGTATAGTAGGAAGTAAAATTGTGTATATTTGTCCACTGCAGAGGCTGAATACGTAGCCCTTGGAAGTTGTTACACACAACTGTTGTGGATTAATCAAATGCTTAAAGACTATGGATTGAATAGCAAAATTTTGACTGCTTTTTGTGATAACAAAAGTGCTTTAGACATATCTAAAAATCATGTCCAACATTCTAGAACAAAACACATTGATATTAGACATCATTTCATTAGAGATCTTGTAGAACAAAAAACTGTGTGTCTGGAATTTGTTGGGGCTGAAAATCAATTGGTTGATATATTTACAAAGGCATTATATTTGGAGAGATTTTCCTCCTTGAGGAAGTCTCTTGGCTTGTGTGATATTTGAGGATGTGAGCACAAATGTGCACACATCCGTTGACACATATGTATATTATCTAACTAAAAAAAAAGAAAAAGAAAAAAATATATTATGCATTTGCACGAAATATCTCAGTGTGGTCACTTGTGAGTTTTACATCTTTGACATTTTCTAATCACTTAATCGTGGGCATTTCTTGTTCATGTTGTCTTTTGACAACTTGATACAATCTTATTAGATATCACACAATGGGTGCCTTTAAAATCAATGAGAAACAGCTGCTTCTCCCATTTGTATGAAGACAAACCATTGTGATCAAGTGATTCTCAAGAGAAAGTTTGAAATCAAACTTGAAAAGATCATTGGAAAAAAGGGCTATCTTTGGGAAATAAAAAAAGTGAAAGCTACTCAAAATGCAAAATATCCATAATAAAAAATGGGTGGATGCATCCTAGAGGTTGTGCAGATTAGATTACTGCCCATTGACATTTTGTGATCTAATTGTGTCCCTAAATGTGACTCACATCCTATGCCACATCTGTGAGCTGAGATCTTTTCCTTCACCTGTGTGTTGTATCATGTTAGACATGCTGCATTTTAGGTCATATAGGTTGCTTTGTAAATGTGTTAATCAATTTATTTTCATTCTTAATTTATTCTTTGAATTAACATATTTTTGTTTTTCAAAATCTCTCATGAAAAAGAAAGGTGTGTGTCAATCCTTATTGGAAAAGGAAGGACAATTTCAATGTGATTCTGTTGAAAAGATATGACTGAAGTTTGTTTGTTACCATAAAAGGTAAGCAAAATCTTGATTTATTTAAATCCCTATTTTTTCGTGATTTGCTGTGTGGAAATATCAAAGGGTTATAGCCGTTGTGGGATCTTTTTGGTATTTTGGTTTTCTGAGACCTCTTTGGAGAAGGAATCCTAATTTCAGTTGGAAAGGGTGAGCTGTGAGTATTTATCTCATTCATCCCATCCCCTTAAACCCTTGTTAAATCTTGCTCCCTTCTCCCTTAATTTCTCACATGCACACACTACAATCAATTTGTATATCATGTTCTACCTAACCATCGTTGTGGAGTCAATGGATCCTATTAATGAAATTCGCGAGGAAGATGTGGTCGACATTGAACCAATTTCAGTTGGAATAGCTGAAAATCCTATTGCTAATCATCCTGCGAAACGTAAATTTTTCGTAGAGGTACCCCCTTCATCTAATTCGTCAATGGAGATACCTCCTTCAGCTAATGCTCCTCCTTTAGAACCCTCTGTTGCTCCATCATCTCCAAAAATCCCCACTCCTTCTCCCTCTCCTGTTGCTAAACCTTCTGTAGTTCCCCCTGCTGTGGCCCTTATGCACTCTTTGGTCACACCACTTACCAAGAAAAGGAAGCTACCCACTTCCAAACCGAAAGGGAATATTGTTCAACCTGTACCCCCCAGGAATATAAGAAGGTCTCACAGGGTGAGAAAGCTGTCTGAGGCTGACAAAGCCAAGAATTTGAAAAAGCCTGGTGATAAACCAACAACAGCCATCACATGTGATGATGAAGATGAAGAAGAGGAAGTGCCCCAACTGACTAGTTCCACTACCGGAAACTGTGTCTTTAGCGACGGAATGACCAGCGATGGAATCATTCCGTCGCTAATGATTCCGTCGCTATATAGCGACGGAAGGATTCCGTCGGTAGAAATTAAATATTTTTTAATTTTTTTTAAATAAATCATCGACGGAATATTTTCGTTGGTGAAAAATTGATTTTTTTATTTTTTATTTATCTGCGACGGAAATATTCTGTCGGTGATTATAACATTTAATTTATAATTATTTTTAATTAAGCAGCGACAGAATTATTCTGTCGGTAGAAATTAAATATTTTTTAATTTTTTTTAAATAAACCAGCGACGGAATATTTCTGTCGGTGATAAATTAAATTTTTTTATTTTTTTTTAATTTATCATCTACGGATTTATTCCGCCGGTGATTATAGCATTTCATTTTTAATTATTTTAAATTAAACAGCGACGGAATTATTCCATCGCTGATAAATTATTTTTTTTTTTTAATTTATCAGCGACGGAATTATTCCATCGGTGATTATAACATTTAATTTTTAATTATATTTAGAACTAATTAACCAAATAACTAACTGAAAACATTAAAAAATTTAACTCGAAACGTTTGAAAATTGACTTGAATTACAAAAAACAAACTGAAATTTTGAAAAACTAACTGAAAATGTTAAAATACTAACTAAAAACGTTAAAAAACTGACTGAAATTCTAAACAACTATCTGGAAACATTAAAAAACTTACTGGAATTTCAATAAACTAACTGAAAATGTTAAAAAATTGACTGAAAATGTTAAAAAACTAACTAAAAATGTTAAAAAACTAACATAAAATGTTAAAAAGCTGACTGAAATTCTAAAAATTTAACTGGAAACGTTAAAAACTAATTGAAATTCTATAAAACTAACTGAAAACTTTAAAAAAACTGACTGAAATTCTAAAAAAACTAACTGGAAACGTTAAAAAACTGACTGAAATTCTAAAAAACCTAACTGGAATTTCAAACGGTTATAAGTATATGAGATTTGAGATTTAGGGTTTAGGGGTTAGGGTATAAGTATATGAGATTTGAGATTTGAGATTTAGGGTTTAGGGTTTTTGCTTAGGGTTAGAGTTTAGGGGTATAGGGTTTATGGTTTAGGGGTTAGGGTTTAGGGTTTAAGGTTTAGGGTTATTCGTATATAATTTAGGGGTTGGGGAATAAGTATATAAGATTTGAGATTTAGGGTTTAGGGTTTACGCTTAGGGTTAGAGTTTAGGATTTAGGGGTATAAGTATATGATTTAGGATTTAGGGTTTGGGATAGTAGCGGTAGTAGTGGTGGTAGTGGTTGTAGTAGTAGTGGTGATAGTAATTGTAGTAGTGGTAGTAGTGGTGGTAGTGGTAGTAGTAGTAGTAGTGGTGGTGGTAGTGGTAGTAGTATTAATAGTAGTGATAGTAGTGGTGGTAGTAGCGGTAGTAGTGGTAGTAATGGTGGTGGTAGTGATAGTGGTGGTGGTAGTAGTGGTAGTGATATATAGTAGTAGTGGTACGTAGTGGTATTAGTGATGGTAGTAGTATTGGTGGTAGTGGTGGTGGTGGTGGTGGTGGTGGTGGTGGTGTTGGTACTGGTGATAGTAGTAATAGTGATGGTAGTGGTGATAGTGGTGGTGGTGGTGCGTGGTGGTGGTGGTAGTAGTGGTGGTAGTAGTAATAGTTGTGGTGGTATAGTAATGGTGGTAGTGGTGGTGGTAGTGGTGGTAGTAGTGGTGGTGGTAGTAGTGATAGTGGTGGTGGTAGTAGTGGTAGTAGTGGTAGTGATATATAGTAGTGGTGGTACGTAGTGGTATTAGTGATGGCAGTAGTAGTAGTGGTAGTGGTGGTGGTGGTGGTGGTAGTGGTGGTAGTGGTAATAGTGATGGTAGTGGTGGTGGTGGTGCGTGGTGGTGGTGGTAGTAGTGGTGGTAGTAGTAATAGTTGTGGTGGTATAGTAATGGTGGTAGTGGTAGTGATAGTAGTGGTGGAGTGGTGTTGGTGGTGGTGGCGGTAGTGTTGGTTGTAAGTGGTGGTAGTAGCGGCAGAATAATTATGACGTCGGTGTTAATTAGATTTTTTTAAATTTGTTTAGCTCTATTTTTATTTTATTTTAATTTATGATTTATTTATTTTTCAAAAATAATATTTATTGATTTATATTTATTTTTTTGAGAGTAATTTGTTATACTTTATTTAAAATAATTTTCATGTTTTATATAAATAAAAATTATGATATTTATTAAATTAAAATTAATTAACATCAGCGACGAAATTATTCCGCCGCTAAATATTAATTCTAGCGGCGGAATTATAATTCCGTCGGTAGAATTAATTTTTAGCAGCGGAATAATTCCGTCGCAGGGGTTAAATATAATTTTCATGTTTTATATAAATAAAAATAATGATATTTATTAAATTAAAATTAATTAACATCAGCGACGGAATTATTCCGCCGCTAAATATTAATTCTAGCGGCGGAATTATAATTTCGTCAATAGAATTAATTTTTAGCGGCGGAATGATTCCGTCGCTGGGGTTAAATATAAATATATATCATCCCTCCCCAAAACCGTATACTCCCTAATTTCTCTTTCTCTCTTCACGCCGCAGCGATCTTTCATCTATCTCTCTCTCTTCCCTAGCTCACGGTCACATACACCGCCGCCTCCACCCTCTCCGGTGACGAAGCTTCGCCGTCCACCCTCTCCACCGTCTCCGTCTCGAGCTGCTGCCGCCGACGCCGTCCTCTCCACCGTCTCCGTCTCTCTCTCCCTCTCCACACCGGAAAAATCAACTCCCGACCCGAGGTTCTTTTCTTCTTCTTCTGATGTATTAATTGTTATGAATTCAATTGATAATTGGGTAAATGGGAAGGAATTAGAACTGATCCTGATTTTGGAAATCACTCTATCTCGTAAGTGAGCATAGGGTTTATGTTTTTGGCAATTTACATGATCTGAGTTTGGTTTATTTGTTAATATTTTCTATGATATTGCATTTATTTTCGGATTTGATTTATTTAATTATTTATTTTTTGGTTGGATTTGGTTTTTCTGATATCTGGCTTGAAAACACTTATATCTGGCTGGTATCCCCTTTTTTCTGTTTGTGAGAAAAAGAATAGAAGTATGGGTTTGAAAGAAGCTATAACCATAATTGGTTAGGCATTTTTATTTATATACTCCCTCCGTCCTAGAAAAAAACTGTTGCATTCTCCTTTTTCATTTGTCCCAAAGAAGAGTCACATTTCCCAAAAAAAAAAGAAAAGAAATAATTTTAGTGCAATTTTAGAAAATACAAACAAGTAAAGTTCAATCCTTGAAAACCGTGCTCGTTTAGCCCTTCTTTTTTTTGGTAAATGTCTATAATATCCTCAAAGAGTCAAGTGAAAAGTATACTAAATATCTAATTTTCAAGTCTTTTATAGTACAACTTGTTTTTCTTTGTTTGCTCTACTTGGATGCCTATGGTTGAACCAATTTGTTTTTCTTTGTTTTCTCTACTTGGATGCCTATGGTTGTAGATTCAGCCTGGTCTCAATTTTGTAACATCTCTTTGTAGTACAACTGAGCAGGTCCTTTTAGTGTATTTGCATGATGGAAAAGGTGAACTAAATTTGAAGTTTTAGGTAGTTCTTTGAAACTTATGTTGTTGAGGCAATTTTAAAGTCAAAGGGGGAGGAAGGGGGGTGAATGTCTCAATAATGTAACATATTCAACCGCAAACTACCTTACTTGTTGTAGATCCCATTTTGGGGCGATTGACGGCATCGCGAACGGTGATGTATGTCGCCTATGTTTGAGCACCTGATATCAATCCTGGCACCCTTGATGCACCTTAGGGCGGATCTTGTGTAAAGTCAAAGGGGGAGGGGGTGAATGTCTAAAATTAGGAAGACTTGGATAGAAGTATTGTTAAGGAATTAGACTCCTAAACATTGTCTAAAATTAGGAAGAAAAATCTTAGTGGCACTGCTTATAGGGTATTGTGGTTGGTGGTTAATATCTTAAAATATAAATAAGATGAGAGCCTTTCTCATCCACAGCTATCAAAATCCGTCCATCTTTGATCAAGAAAGACAGAGCAAACAAGTTCTCCACTCTTTGAGCAAAGGATTTTCTGTTTAATAAGAGTTTTTCCAATTTCACTGTTCATATTGTATCTCAGAATCTCAAACATCACAACCATGTTTGTGACAGTGTCTGTTTTCTCTTCACTGGTGTTATACTATTACCTTGTTATTACTTGTGACCGTATAACACTAGTGAAGAGTAAAACATGCACTGTCACAAATATGGCTGTGAGGACAGCGAAACTAGAAAAATTTCTTATTAAACAGAAAATCCTTTGCTCAAACAGTCGAGAACTTGTCTGCTCTGTCTTTCTTGGTCAAAGATGGGATAGGGTTTTGATAGTTGTGGATGAGAAAGACTCTCATCTTATTTATAAATGTTAATTTAATTCATCATTGTAAAATTATATATTTTACAACAAAGAATTAAATATTAAAGTTTTATATGTATTGTGAATGCTATAGATTATTAGAACTTTAAAGATTTATATGTATTGTGAATGCTTTAGATTATTAAAATTTGTCAACGATTGTTTTAGTTTATTTGGTGAGTGTGCTCTGTCAAAAAAATAACACGATGGATTGGATTAAAATTGAATTAAATTGAAATAATGTGAGCGAGAAACATACCTCTTCCTCGTGACCTATGAGTCGATAGCTGAATTGATACTCTGTGGGTAATCGATTTCCATGAATCGGAGACTAGTCTCCGATTACAGCATAATCAGACATTGGTCTCCGATTCATGGAAAACGATTACCAGGAGAGTATCAATTAAGCTGTCGACTCATAGGTCACGAGGACGAGGAAGATTTCTCGCACACATTATTTCAATTCAATTCAATTTAATTTTTAATCCAATCCATTGTCTTAATTTTTGTTTTTTCTTGAACATTTAATCTCAAGGAGCTATATGTATTGTGAATATATTGTTTCCTATTGTTAAAGTTGTATATTTTAATATTTTTAGTGTATTTAGATATGAGTTCTAGTAGAGCGGGCAAGAAGACACGCCCCGTGTACACATCTATTACTGGGACGTAACCGTCCCGATCTGATACAGGTGCTACCGGCACTAATTATGTCGACCCCACACACAGTAGTATCAGCTCCTCCTCTGGGGACGATACTATACATAGTCTTACTCCTGTCGATTCTGAGGGGAGGACGTTTTTCCGGATATCGCCACATTATGTACAGTAAGTAACTCTTCATTAATTTGATAAAAGTTGGTTCCTTTTTGTTTTATACTCCCTCCTTCCCACGATAATCTGCAAAAAGACCCCTTTTGGACATCCCACAATAATCTGCACTTTCCTAAAATGGAAATGGGACCCACTTCTCTCTACTCACAACCATTACCCACTTACTCCACTTTCTCTCTCCTACCCAACCATCTATACTCACAACACATCACCTTTTTCACTTTTCTCCTTAATTTCTGCACCCTCCCAAAAAGTGCATATATTCTTGGGACGGAGGGAGTATATAATTCATTATTTAATTTAAAATATTATTGTATAAATATACTTGGCAGGTTTATAGGTGCATACCCTACCCACGGGACAAAGATTGGGCAGTATTGGCGGTCTCGGGTCATGCAAGAGTTTTGGCCCAACTGGAAATCATTGCCACGGGAGGAGAAGGAGAATGCTTGGGAGGAGTTTAAGGTAATGTGTTAATGGTTTTTATTTAAAACTTAAATGGTAGTTTGTTATTAAAATTTTATAATTAATAATGATCATACTCTTTTAGTTTTGTAATGTTATCATTATATGTTGTAGTTGAAATTTACATGGACGCCGGATATCGACGAGGCGTCGGTTAAATTTGTTTTCACGAAACAGTGTTCGAAGTTATTTCGGGATCATATTGGTAACATATTTATCTATCCTTAATCAGTTTAATTAACAATGATTATACTCTTATAATTTTATAATGTTATCATTATATGTTTACGAGATATTCATATTTTTTATAGGTACCACGAAGACTAAATTTTATATTCAGTGGTTTGCGGCGGGATTACAGCCCTTGACACCTCCTTGGATGACCGAGGAGGTGTTTCATAGCTTTTGCGAACATTGGTCATCGATGGGGCGATAGCTATCGCCCAACAGACTCGGGCAAATAGAGCAGGCTCCCCGGGGTCGGCGACAAAAGCATACGATGGGGACGTTATCAGTCGGCGAGCATCACTACCGTATGGTACGTATGTTAGTTTAAATGTAGTGTATGCATACTTTGAAATCATTTTATGTACGTATGTTAGCTGGGAGTCATTTTGATGCTATGAAATCCATGGTTTTAGTTTAATTGACTTTGAAACCAAATACGACGGTTGTATGCACGTTGTTGGTGCGTGTTAGTGTAAATTCTAAGAAATACATGGAGTGTTAGTTTAAATGTAATGTATGCGTGCTTTTAAATCAGTTTATGTACGTATGTTAGCTGGGAGCTATGTTGATGCTATGAAATCTATGGTTTTAGTTTAATTGACTTTGAAACCAAACAGGACGGTTGTATGCACGTTGTTGGTGGGTGTTAGTGTAAATGATAAGAAATACATGGGGTGTTAGTTTAAATGTAGTGTATGTATGCTTTTAAATAAGTTTATGTACGTATGTGTAAGTACCCAAATCTGGCTCATGCCTTCCGATTAAATTTCCCGGCAATTTCGGTAAGTTTCCCGGTAATTCCCCGGACCTTCCTAGTGTTCCGGAAATGTTCTGGAACAGTCCCAAATTAAATTAAGGGCTGAAGGGAGCCTTCCTAATTAAGAAACATGTTTTTCTTAATTAGGAAGAGGATTCTAGAATTTGCCACCTTGCATGGTTCTAGAAATGCTGAGTCACAAGGGATAATGCCGCACGACTGCATTAGCTCGCTGTCCCTAGCCGCACGGCTTCATTAGCCTTATCCAGACTGCCTATAAATAGAGCCCTCCTCTACCCATTTCAACACACACAATCCATAGCAAGTCACCTAAAAACACTCCAAATACGTGAAGAATACTGCTGGAAGCTCAAGAAGGTGAAGAAGAAGGCCAAGAAGCTCCCTCCCTCCTCCTTGAAGATCCAAGACCAACCTCTCCTCCTAGCTCCGACCAAAGAAGAAGGAAGCTATTGGTAACCTCGCACGCCCTACCTTCGCATCCTAATTGCTTTATAAATTGCTCATTGCATTGTCTTTATATTGCTTGGGACTTGGTAGATTAAAGATCCTATCTTTATATTCCCCCTTCCCCTTTTTGCATGCATTAGACATCATTTGACATAAAAATGTAGTCTTTTCCCATAAAGGTGCATCCTTTGCACCTAAAACCCCTATTTTCAAATAAAAATGTCATCTTCATGCATCCTTTGCATATAAAAATCAAACCTTTTTCAATCAAAATGCATCATTTGCATCCAAAATCCCTTGTTCAAGCATCATTTGCTTTAAAGACCATGTCTTTACCATAAACTAGCATCATATGCTTTTCAAAATGCAATCTTTATGCATCATTTGCATAATGAATGCCAATTTCTTCAACAAAAATGCATCATTTGCATAAAAATCAAATCTTTATGCATCATTTGCAATAAAGATTATTTCTTTAAACTAAGTGCATCATTTGCAACCCAAAAATGTCATCTTTTCATTAAAGTGTCATTTTTACATACATTTCCCCCATTCCCCCATTAACAACCTAGGAATGGACCGGTGTAAAAGATCCTATCTTTACATCGTTCCTTCCATTAAAGGTTCCATATCTCTTTAGAAAGGGACACCTTGAACCCTATATCTCCGATTATCGCTTAAGAAAGAGTATGAAGCATCTATACGAGCTCGACCGTCTTAAAGCGTAGGATTGATGGGCTAAGGACCCTCCTTTTCTAAAGAACCTCATCTTTGACCAAAAGAGAGTCATTCTCTCGATCACGCAAGTCCCGAGGGTCCCGAGGTTAAAATGCGATGATCACAAGTCATAAGATGAGGACGGGATCATAATCCCAAATACATAAAATTCCAAGGAATCCCGAGCGACAACCAACAAATGGTTTGTACGTCCGGAAGACAACTTGGGACATTCCCCCCCTTTTTCTCAAACACATGCACACAAGAAAGCACGCAAGCAAGCACGATTACTGAAATCTTGGGAGACTTGCTCCGGCAAGGCACTTTGGGTGAACGCCAAACGTTCTTCCCAAGGGGTAACTTAACCTCCGAACCCAAGTAAAAACCTTTTTTTCAAAGTTTTGAGGTAATCAAAATGGCGTGGCGACTCCGTTTTTCAAATTAAACCGGATGTCTTCAAACTCGCGTGAATCCAACAAAATTTGGGCACCACATTCACAGTATGTTAGCTGGGAGCCATGTTGATGCTATGAAATCCATGATTTTAGTGTAAATGTAGTGTATGTTTTCTTTTCTAAGATTACCCCTAAATCCTAATGAAAGTAAATATTATACTCACAACTGTAGTGATTAAAGAGAACATTTTTTTTATCGCAAGGATAATATGGGAAGCTAAATGTTGCATGTATACCATTTCAAAATAATAATCTCGCTTCTTTTATTTATAGGAAAAGGAACATGGCCCGGATGTCAGTTTTTTGGATGTTTTCGTTAGCACCCATGTTCGACCTCCTACATCGCCCGATCAACCTCCTCAATGGGTTGACGATCGCTCTCCATTGGCCTTTGTAAGTAAACTATCATAAAATGACTTAATTTTGAATATATAAATTTATTTATGTACATTGTGTATATGATTATATTTGTTTGTTTTATTTTTGACAGAGTACATATCAAGCCGCTGTTGTTTTCGAAGGTACTCCTCCCGGCCAGCCTGTTCCTTTCGTACCTGAAGTTTGGCGCTCGGTCACCTCGGATGGAAATCCAAAGAGAGGAGACCGAGTGTTAGGGATAGGGGATCATGGGCTGCAATGCCTATCGACGTCGACGGCCGTCGGCCAAATGTTTTCACACGCGATACTCGGTATGCTTCGAGGATCGAAACTCTGGAGGCTGAGGTGGCTGAGGAGAGACGCGAGGCTGCAGAGGCTAGGGCACAGTTTTTGGAGGCTTTGGAGGCTCAGACGCAGCGTCAGGCGGAGAATGATCGGCGTCAGGCGGAGAATGATCGGAAATTTGCGATGTTGATGGCCCAGATGCAGAATCTGCAGCAGTAGGGTAATAATTTCTAGCCTCCCCAATCCCCCCCCCCCCCCCGAGTTGATTTCATACTATTTTATACTTTTTTGTAGTAACATTTGTGATATTTATTTGTAATAACATTTTGGGTACTAGGATGTCCCCGCCCCGCCTCCCCACCGGTTTGGTACCCGTGGGAGCCCCAGCCCCGATTTGGTACGGTGATATTTGGTTTTTAGATTTATAGTTTTAGTTTTATCAATTGAATTGTTATATCAGGTACAAAAAAAATTGGTTAATTGATATTTTAAATTATTTTTTTTATTTTATTGCATTATCAGCGACGGAAATTTTCGTCGCTGTATTAATTAATTTTAATTAAATTTTTATTCCAGCGACGGAAATTTCCGCCGCTATGTCAATTTATTTTAATTTAATTTAATTTAATTTTTATTTTCATCGAGGGAATATTCCGTCGCTGGAATAAAAATTTATTTAAATTAAATTAAAATAGCGGCGGAAATTTCCGTCGTTGAATTAATATAATTTTATTAAATTTTTATTTCAGCGACAGAATATTTCGCCGGTGAAAATAAAAATTAATTAAATTAAATTATCTCAGCGACGGAAATTTCCGCCGCTGAATTAATTCATTTTAATTAAATTTTTATTTCACCGACGGAATATTCCGTCGCTGAAATAAAACTTTAATTAAATTAAATTAATTCAGCGACGGAAATTTCCATCGCTGATATCAACAAATCACTGACGGAATATTAATTCTGTCAGTGTATACCGATGGAATTTGGTCCGTCAGACCATTGCGGCGGGCTGACAGTGGCGGACCACCGACGAAAAAATTCCCCCATGTTCCATATTGTTTAGATAATTTTTTTGAAGAGGGAGTTCTATTATTGACTGTTGACCATTCAATCCCCTTCCTTCCCAAGCTTGTTCATGAATTTTATGCTAATCTGACCAAAGTTTTGGATAAGCCCTCTTCCCCCATGTTCCATATTGTTTATGTTAGTGGAAAATTTATCCAATTTTCACCCTCGATCATCAATAATATTTTAGGACAAGAGGGAGGCTATGATGAGCTTTGTGATATTTCTGAGGATGAACTTGTATCCTGTCTTTCTCATGGGAAGATAACCTCTTGGCCCATAAAGCCAAAGGATTTAGGAAGTGGGTCCCTTACCTAATTCTATTGTTATCTCCATTGCATTCTTATTGCCAACCTCTGCCCCTCTAATAATAAAACCTCTGTGACTAGGGTGCAAGTAGATTTACTCCACAGATTTGGTGCTAAGAAAAACATCAATTTTGAAGATTTTTTTAGGAAGATTTGTGGTTATGGAGAATCCCCCTCTAAGAAATGGTCCCTTCCTTACCCTTCCCTCATATCTCAAATCTTGATTGCCCAAGGGGTAAAAGCTGACATGGGTGAGCCTAGAGTGGATAAGTTCGAGTTATTTAAGGAGACCAAGACTTTATTGGATGCAAAAAAAAGGTTTGTTTATCTCCCACTGGGAGTTGTTCCAGAAATTTCTATGCCAGATGTAGGCACATCAAGCCACACATCTGAGGATCCCTTTGAGGCTCAAATGAAAGAACTGGATGCTGAAATAGCTGCTGCTGAAGCCCTCACCATTGCCTTTAATACTCAAATGCAAACCTCCCAATCTCATGCCAATAATCTCAAGGCTCTCAAAGACAGACTCAATAGATGACATTCAACTCTTTCTAGTCAAAAAGGGGGAGATGTTTCTGGTGCTGGTGATGATCCTGTAACTGCTGCTGACTATTTATCATGGAGAAAATGGGATCTTTGAAATTAAGGGGAGTTGAAGTGATTTTTAATTTTTGCTTTATTTCTGTGATGGTTCCAAAACAATTTTAATCTCTGTTTTTAATATTTTGTTAGTTTAAACAATGGTCTGTAATTCATAAACATATTGCTGAATGGTTGTTTTAGTTATATTTGTTGAACTGCAGTTTTAGTACTAATCTGTTCTATGCAGTTGAGTGTGGATGTGTTGACACATCTGCACACACATCCATTCAGGGGGAGTTGTCATTTATGAAAATATTTGTCATAATGTGATTATCATAAATCATTGGTTTTGACCAGAAAGTCCAAAGTAGGGGGAGATTGAATGAGAGTGTTTTTAGGAAACAATTGGTTTCCTAGTTTTCGAATCATATCATACTTTTGGTAAGTTGATTTTGGAAATTTCATGAAAGATTTATATTTTCCTATTTTGAAAAGGACTTTGTTAATATGTAAATATCTTTTATGTACATATATTTATATTAGGACTAACCTACTAACAAAATCTCTTTCCTTGTGAGTGTGCTTTATGTTTTCTTGTAGGAATTGGAAACTCAAATAAGGAAGGTGTTGGATTCGTGAAGATATTCTCAAGGTGCATATAAATACAATGGATTAGAACAAAGAGAAGACACGATTTTTAGTGATTTATTTGTGAGACAAATTCTTTTGATCTTCACGTTTTCATATTGTCAATTTAGGTTGTGAGTGAAGATTGTGACATACATCCGAACTCACATCTAGGTTTTTGTCAAGTTCTTTGTTTTACTTCTGATTGGAATAGAGTCTAATTGGGAAAGGGAGTTTGTTCTTATAATAGAAGGTGATTAGAACATGTTTAGTATTTTAGTTTTCACTAATTCGTGTTTTTTGTAAGCAACACAATTTTTTAAGTGAAATGTTTTTGGGCGTAAGCCTAATTTGCTGGGATCAAAATCAGTGAAAGTATATATTTCTTGTGTTATTATTTTATTCCGCTACTTTATTTGTGGTTGTGTGGAGAGTTGTGTGTCATATATGTACTCACATTCGTGAACTGTTGAAGTTGATTGTGCTTCCTAGCTACACGAAACTTTTAACTACTACAAAAAGGGGCTTAGATAGCGCTTTTTTTTGCCCTTACATAGCGCATAAAAGTGCTATCTAAGCTACCTCTATGCAAGTTTGGCTAGCGTTTATTATGCGCTACATAAGCTTATGAGCTTAGATAGTGCATGTAGAAGTGCTATGTAAGAAGCTTTTTTATTTTCATAAATCATCTTAGGTAGCGTTTTTTAAGTGCTAGATAAGCAAAATTTTTTACAAAAAAACAAGCTTAGATAGCACTTAAAAAAGAGCTATCTAAGCCTATTTTTCATTTTTTATTTTTGTATTTTTTTTCTGCTGCACCTATTTCAAATTATATGAATTATAACCAAGAAATCAAATTAATAAAAATTAATATGAACTAAAAAACATTTCATTAAACAATAACAATCAACCTTTCATTTATTACACCAATAATAATTCTTACAATCATCCACAAGAGTTATAAAATAACTAGTCTAACACCCGTTCGTTAAATATACGGCCAAAAAACTTGGACAAAAAACAGTGTCACTTACTATTTCCTTAGAGGAAGTTGTATTGATATACTATATTAGGAGTCCTTCGTTTCTCTCATGCTTTATTTGAAAGTGCACCAGAATATTGGTTGCAATCGGCTAAAGAATACTTATATTTAGGAGCAAATTCCATGTTTCCCTCTCTCCAACCTTGAAATACTCCTCCATCTTCTAATTCACATCTGAGCTTGAGCTGATCAACAGGTTAAGAATCACCTCCTCATATCAATAAGGTCATATAAGTGACAATCCTTGTAATGACATTGATGACTCTCCTCCTTTCCGCTGGATTTACACCTAATACTGAGTGCATGTCAAGCATTTCAAATTACAAGATCAATTTAATCAAATGTATGTCACTATCACTTATCACTTATCAATCAGAACCATGCTTGACTTCCATAATAGTGGATACCAAATAAGTTGAAGAAATTGATCAGTTCCTATTCTCTTATATCAGTTGAAAATTGCACTTACTAATCCATTTCCTTTCCTCTTTTTTTGTTACAACATGAAACAATAATCGTAATGGTAAATTCAGCATTTAGCACAAAATTGTTCGAAGACAACAAAAGAACTAAGAAAAAGAGAAGGATAACTATGTAACCCAAAAGAATTCTTGGACATAGTCGATAGTATAACATCAAAAGTAAATTAAAATGAAAAGTGGTATCATTACATAAGTATGCCTCCAGCAAGCAGAACAAAACTATTTCATCTAATAAGCCATAAAAGGAACATACATTTTGAAAGCACGATAGAGCTCTTGGAACACCCTTGCTGGGGCCATCAATTCCAGGAATGAGAATCCATCATCATGACTAATATAGGTAGTAAAAGAACACATTGCCACATCAAAGAAGATTTAGAAATGAATTAGCGAACAAAAATTCTATGATTCTTAGTTTAAACACCTTACTCTCTTGCACATTAAGGTCTCTTAGTTTCCATTTTCTTCATTTAAAAATAGGCAAGAAATTCCCATCAATTAAAAATTTAACCCACACTAAACCAAACGAAAATATGAGATATAACATGACAACACGTAGAATGGTTACTTCCAAGAATGTCTTATACTCCTTCCAAGAAACACCAAATGTAGTAGTAACTATAAAATGGCTCAAGAAACTATACAAAAAACTCCCCCTTCCCAAAGAAATAGTCTTAGTGTATTTTATAGTAAAACTTTTTATAATGGAACTATTTTTCTCAAAGAAACCAAAAAGAAAAGTATAATTATTATTTTGGGATGGAAGGAGTATCATCCGGTTTATCAAACTTCCAATCCATGAATGATAGACAATAACTCATGATTATTACCAAAGTCACCTATTTTTTACTAAACATGAGCATTTAAACAGAACTTGTCACATGACTGCAGATGCATTACTTGTATAGACGTATGTGTATCTAGTCCGGGCAAAGTCTTTGTTCCAACCGTACGCCAAACATGACACAAATCTCATAAAGAATTCAGGATAAATGAATCAATTATCAAACATAAAAAATGACAGGTTATTTTGCTGGGCCCTGCGTTTTTCAACTTGTTTACAACTTGCATCTAACAACTTGGTACTAACAACTTGAGTTGTTCTATTACATCTTGATCATCTGCAGGTTGAGCTTTTGTTACGTTAACCCTATTTTTCAGGGAACGTGTCAAAATAAGTGAAGACCAATTCAACGACGTTTTCTTCATCAACATACCCAGCAACGGATCGTTATCCCCTCCATCAACAAACTGGCGAAGATATCTCAACCAGATCAACCTCTCTCCCGAGATTCTAGGCCCATTATTTTCTTTGTAATTAGCCGTTGTAAAGAGGTATAAAAGGGATAGAACACTTGTATTGCACACACGTTTTTCACTAGCTTAAGCTCCCTTGCATACGCTCTTAGTTCTGTAATCATATCAACCTTTAGTAAACTTGTGGTCAAGGAAGGTACCAAAACCTCCCGAGGTTTTATGCCGGCGAACAAGTTGTTCTAGGGCTTTCCTCGTAAAAATCCTTATGTTCATTTCTATTCAACTTGATAATCATTGTACCCTGATTCATATCACTTTAGTCATTTTTCTTACCATCAAAGACACTTGTTGAAATTTGACCAAAACAATTTGGCGCTGTCTGTGGGAAACTTTGATTATTTGCGTAGAAATGGCTAATCCATCATCCGAAAGTCAAGGTGAGAGGAGTAGGTCGCTTCCTGTTTCCGGCATCCAAGGCAATCCATCTTTGAATGCGGAAGCTGTCAATTTGGAGATATTATCCAACATGGCCGATATGTTGAAGAAAGTGAATGATCGGTTGGATGGTCAGGAGCATACGAACGCCATGATATTCAATGCCATTGATAGCCTGCGTAAAGGGAAGCAAGTTGATACTCAAGTATCTACTCCATTTTCACCTTTACTTCCTAGATCTCTGTTTGGTGCAGGTACAGGACCAAGCCATTTCGGAGATATCCCTATGTACAATACCTTGCCAGCAGAAAGCACAATTGTGACGTCCATTCCAATTGAGCAACCAAGATTCAGCCTTCCAGCTAGTCAACCTGTGTTGTCATCTTGCTACACCTATGCTACACCCTCAATGGGGCAAACAGGGAGTTTCTTTAATGCTTTTGATACTTCTGCATCTCAGTTTAATAACAATCCTCTTTTCGCAGAGAGTCAACTTGTTAAGGAAATGCAGACTATAAAGGATTTGCTTCGGAACATACCTGGAGTCAATGTGCCATACCACCAAGTTTCTCCAACTTGCTATAACGAATCTCGTTTTGTGCCAACAATAGCTAGTGTGGAAATCCCAAAGAAGTTTTCAGTCCCTCATATGAAGAAGTATGATGGGAGTACTGATCCAGCAGAGCATTTGTTGCTGTATCAGGAGTCAATGGATAATATAAGTATCCCCCCTATTTTTAGAGAAGCATGTTTTTGCAGGGGCTTTGGCTTAACTTTGTCAGGACCAGCCTTAAAATGGCTAACAGGACTTCCTCTAAACTCTATTTCATCTTATGCTCAACTTGTCAATATGTTTATCAATCAATTTTCGTGCAATAGGGCATTTGACAAGTTGACTAGTGACCTTTATAGAATTGTGCAACAGCCTAACGAAAGTCTTAAAGAGTATTTGCACAGGTTTAACAAGGAGGCAGTGACTATACCCAACTTGGACGTGTCCATAGCTACGGAAGCATTCCATATTGGCTTGAAGAAGAGCTCTCTATTTTATAATGAGTTGGTGATGACCCCTGCGAAACAACTTGAAGAAATCAGAACCAGAGCCTTGCCTTTCATCAGATTGGAGGATGACAGCCTGGCAATGGGGAAGTCAACTAGGAGAACCCCTACTCCTCTATTTGAGCCCTCTGATAGAAAATCGGATTCCCATCACTATAAGTCCAACAGGGGCAAACCCCCTTCTAAATCTGAATCTTCTAAAGTTCATTTTGTAGATGATGATCAAGATGGGGGTGATAATGATTATCCTAAAATTTCTGAATACTGCTTTTCTGTGGACATTACAGGAATCCTTTGCGCCATGGGAAATCTTGGAGATAAAGGAAGATGGCCCAAGAAAAATGATCAGCCAACAACTTGGAAGGACAAGTCCAAGTGGTGCACATTTCATGAGGATTTTGGGCATACCACTGAGAATTGTTTTGCCTTGAGGAAGGAGATTGCTCATTTATTATCCAAGGGTCTTCTTAAGGATTTGTTGGGTAAGAAGAGGGTCAGAAGTGAGTCTAAAGAACCTGATTCAGGGGAGCAGTCCAGACCCGAGAAAGTTGCACCACCTCCAGCCACTAAGGTAGTAAATGTTATTTTAGGTGTATCCCATATTTGTGGAACAACTTACTCTGCAGCTAAGCGTCATGCCAAGAGTTCTAAGGAGGATCAGTCAGAATTGCCCTCAAGGCGTCGTGACTTCACAGATGGTCAAGTTATCTCCTTTGAGGATGAGGATAAGGACAACACGTTGGACCCTTATCATGATGGTCTAGTTGTTCAGGTGCAGATTACCAATTGTGTGGTCAAGAGAATTCTGATTGATGGCGGTAGCTCAGTCAACATAATCTTCACTCATGCTCTTGAAGAGATGGGCATTCCTTTATCTGAAGTTGTAAAGAATTCATCCGTGCCGGTAGGATTCAGTGGTGAAATAAAGCAGACAGTCGGAGAAATCAAGCTGCCTATCTATTTAGAGGGTATGAATTCTATGGAAAGGTTCTGTGTGATCGAATGCTCTTCCTCGTACAATGTCATTTTGGGAAGACCTTGGATCCACAACATGAAGGCCGTGCCGTCAACTTATCACCAGTGTGTCAAATTTCCAACACCTTGGGGTGTAGCCAAGTCGAAGGGGAATCAACAAGTTTCTAAAGAATGCTACAAGGTTAATATAAAAGCAAGTTCGATTCCTCGTCAAGCATAGCAATTAAAGAAAAAGGCCCAGGATGTTCTTGAAGCTGTGGAGCATGAGACAAAAAATGTTTCTGTTGATGAGTCGAATCCTGAGGCCCAAGTACAAGTTGGTATAGACCTTCCATCTGAAATTGAGGAGGAGCTGATTGAGTTCTTAAGAAGTCAGAAATGTTGTTTTGCATGGAAGCACGAGGACATGACAGGAATAAGCAAGGACATCATTACTCACAAGTTGAACATTGATCCAACCATCCGTCCTGTTCATCAGAAAAGAAGGAAGTTTGCCCAGGAGAGGAACCAGATCATAAAGGATGAAATTGAGAGGCTTTTGAAGTCCAATATGATCAGAGAAGTTCAATATCCAAGGTGGTTAGCCAATGTTGTGGTGGTAGAGAAGAGGAACGGCAAGTGGCGAGTATGCGTGGACTTCACAGACTTGAACAAGGCCTGCCCGAAGGATCCATTCCCTCTTCCTCATATTGATTCCCTAGTTGACGAGACAGCTGGCCACGACATCTTAACATTCATGGATGCGTCTTCAGGTTTTCAGCAAATTCAAATGGAGCCCTCAGATCAAGAGGATACAGCATTCATGACTCCGGAAGGTATATATTGTTATATTGCTATGCCATTTGGTCTTAAAAATGCAGGGGCAACTTATCAGAGGCTCGTGAATAAGATGTTTAAAGATCAACTTGGCAAGACAATGGAAGTTTACATAGATGATATGGTAGTAAAGTCCAAGCATATTGAAGATCATGTGGAACATCTTGCTGAGGCGTTCAACATCTTGAAAGCTTTCAACATGAAGCTTAATCCAGCCAAGTGCAGTTTTGGTGTTAAAGCAGGAAAATTCTTTGGTTATATGGTGACCAAGAGAGGAATCGAAGCTAGTCCCGAGCAGATCAAAGCCATTCTCAACTTGGAATCTCCCAAGAACATCAAAGATGTCCAAAGGTTAACAGGTAAAGTAGCTGCACTAAATAGATTTATATCTAAATTATCTGATAAGTGCAGGTTATTCTACGAAGTATTAAGGAAGAATAAACTCTTCCAATGGACTGACCAACATGAAGCAGCTTTTAAGCGACTTAAAGAATACTTGGTGACATCACCCCTACTTGCCAAACCAGAACATGGTGAGCACCTTTATTTATATTTAGCTGTATCTGAGAATGCAGTTAGTGCAGTACTGGTGAAAGAAATCCAAGGTGAACAACATCCTGTTTACTATGTAAGTAAGTCTTTATTAGATGCTGAAACAAGGTACTCTCATCTTGAAAAGTTAATTTTAGCCTTAACTACTGCTGCTACTAAACTGCGTCATTATTTTGAAACACATTCTATAACTGTTAGAACTAGTTATCCTATGAGAAATGTGTTGAGAACTCTAGAAATGTCAGGCAGGTTGGCCAAGTGGTCGGTCAAGTTGAGCACGTATGACATTTCATATGAGCCAAGAATAGCCATCAAATCTCAATCCCTAGCCGATTTCGTAGCTGATTTCAGTCCCAGTTTGCAGCCCGAGGTGGAACTGGAAGTACAACAACTTGAAGGTAAAACAATTCCTAGATTTGGGACACTGTTTACAGATGGAGCTTCAAATTCCAAAGGAATTGGCTTGGGAATAGTTCTGAAATCCCCTCAAGGTGATATCATACCTCAAGCTGTATCTTGTGAATTCAGTGCAACAAATAATGAAGCTGAGTATGAAGCTTTAATCATGGGTTTAACTACAACTTTAAGATTAAATATTACGCACATAAATGTATTTGTTGACTCTCAATTGCTAGCTAACCCTTTTAATGGCAGTTATATGGCGAAGCATTCCAAGATGACTCTGTATCTCCAACATGTTAAGGCTTTAGCTTCAAAATTCCTATCATTCTCTTTGGAACAAGTCCCTAGAGAAGAGAACACAGAAGCGGACGCATTAGCCAACTTGGGTTCAACTTGCAAATCAATGTTGCATACTAATATTCCCATTATTTATGTTAAGTACCCGGCAATAGACCAAGTTGAAGAAACTCAAGCGGTTACTCAACCTACTGGGGCACAAGATGCTAAACCTTCTTGGACCCAACCTATAATTGAGTTCCTTCAACTTGGAACCATTATGACAGATATTAAGAATGCTAGATCTTTTAAGATTCGTACTTCAACTTTCGTTTTAATAGATAATGTGCTATTTAAGATATCTTTTGCAGGGCACTATTTAAGATGTATCGATAATGAGCAAGTTGAACCGGTGCTAAAAGAGATCCATGAAGGAATATGTGGAAATCATTCTGGTGGAAAAGCATTAGCGTCAACCTGCTAAGCCTCTACATTCTATAGTCTCATCTTGGCCATTCATGCAGTGGGACATGGACATTGTGGGCATGTTGCCTAAGGCTCCTGGAGGCAAAGTGTTCATGTTGGCATTAACCGATTATTTCTCAAAATGGATCGAGGCTGAAGCTTATGTACAAGTAAGGGACAAGGATGTAATTTCATTTTTAAAGAAAAATATAATTAGCAGGTTCTGTGTGCCATCAGAGATTATATGTGACAACAGGTCACAATTCATAAGTAAAAAGACCAGAGATTTTTGTACTCGCTGGGGCATCAAGTTGATCATGTCTACGCCTGTCCACCCTCAAGACAATGGTCAAGCTGAGTCAAGCAACAAGTTGATCATCAACAACTTGAAGAAGCGCCTAGATCAAAAGAAGGGAAAGTGGGCTGAAGAGTTACCACTTGTACTTTGGGCAGATAGGACCACTACAAAAAGAGCCACAGGTAGAACTCCATATTCTTTGGTATATGGAGCAGAAGCTGTAATTCCAGTTGAGGTGACAATCCCAACAGCAAGGTATGGCTTATTAACTCAAGATGAAAATAATCTCTTGCTAACCCAAGATTTAGATACAATTGATGAGATCAGGGATTTAGCCAAGATAAGGATGGCAACTTATCAACAACGGATTGCTAGATCATACAACAAGAATGTCAGAATAAGAAGATTCCAGGTTGGTGATTTAGTTTTGAGAAAAGTATTTCAAAATACAAGAAAATTGAATGCAGGTAAATTAGCTCCCATGTGGGAAGGACCATATCTCATCGATGCTGAAGCTGGCAAGGGTGCATATTGGTTGTCAACCCCAAGTGGAGACAGGATCCCTAGGAGTTGGAATGCCATCCATTTGAAGCTCTATTTTATGTAAGTCCAGTCATTAACAACTAGACTTCTCAGGTATGATCTATTTTTGTTGTCAAGTTCATTCACATGTTTCAAGTTATCAATTTTTATTGAAAACCCTTACTAACTTAAGCATCGGAGGGGCGTTAGCTACGCTAACGCCCAACCCTAACATGAATTTGTTTTGTAAGGTATACAACTTGAACAAACGGAGTAGGCTCAACATGTTGACACGCCAGTACGACTGATACTTGTTGGGACCTAAAATTGGAGTAGGTCTAAGCATGTTAACACGCCAGTACGACTCCAACATGTTTGGACCTAGGAAGAAGAATTTCAACATGTTGACACGCCAGTACGGCTGATACATGTTGAAACTCTAGCTGGAGAGGGATAGAACTTGTTGACACGCCAGGACGGCTGATACTTGTTCTATCTCTTCAAACGGTTACCTCTGATCAAAGGTACAATTTACATATGGTTAAAAGATTTTCATCTTTTCTAACGAATTAAGGTTTTGACACCTTCACCTGGGCGCACGATTTCACACTTATTCAAGTTGTGACTACTGGTTGTAACATTTTCATGTTACCTTCTGCTTATAACATCAACGTGTTATCTAATGAACAAGCAAGTATTTATGAAAAACCTAAAATACTTCTTTAAAACTTAGAAATGTTTCCAAAAGATTTTTTGCAACTAGAGGACAAGTTGGAAAAGTCAACCAGTCCCTTAAAACCTAAGAAAGCTTGGAGTACTAGACCAACCTAGTACTCCCAAACAAATTGTTTTAGACTCTTATGAGCCATTACATACCAAAATAAACTTGTCTTGGGGACATACCCCTCCATTTTTGTGCATACCAACAGAGGTATGACGAATAAAAGCAAAAAAGAAATTGTTTTGTTCCTTCCAAACTCCTTAAAAACTTTCAAATTTTTCAAACTTCTTGGCCTGCTGCCGCTGGTGTTGTATTAGTTTCCTCCCCTTGATTCTTTTCTTCAGCTTGATTAACCACTGCTGTACTCAAAATATTGTTAGCATCTTCAACCAGTTGGTTAATAGCTACTAGGGCTGGTGATTCTACTTCTTCTCCATCTGCAGGATCACCAATGTAACACTCTAAAGTTTTCTTCTCCTCCTCCACATCCCAAGTTGTAGCTTGTCCGCTCCTGTACTCCTCCATAAGTTAGATCTTTGCCTCCAACACTGTCTTGGTTACATGGAATTCAAGATCTATTTTTGCTGCATCAAGCTCCTTCACATGTGCTTCATTTTCTTTCACCTTCTCAGCACGAACAGCTGCCAACTCCTTCTCCAAATTCCCATTAGCCTTCTTCAGTTTTCCTACCTCATCAGCATACGTCTTGGTTTCTTTCTTCTTTTCCTTAGTTTCGTGGCAATATTTACATGATCTTCAAATTATCAACTTGATCTATGAGGGGAATCATGATCTCTGAAACCTGTGGAAAAAGAAAGTGTCAATTACCTATGAATCCTTTTGTATAAGGTTCAAAATTCCTTTATTTTACCTTGTCAGTAAACTCTTTCATCGCAGTTTTAAACTTTTCTCTTGTCTTCTCCACATTCAAATCACCACCCACATCCGTGGCTTCAACCTCTGTCAATTTCCTCTTCTTGGTTTCCTCCTTCTTCTTGGATACTCCTGCTTCAGAACTAGATACTGCAGAGTGGGGAGTTGGGGGCTTGTTATTTTTTACAACCATCTTTGCCTTAACTAGTAGGTCCGCCACGCTCAGAGAGGCCTTAGAACGAGTGGCTGCGACAAATGGATATAGTATTTAAACAACTTGAAAGAGCTAGAATAAATTGGAGATAGGAAAAAACTTTAAGAAGTTAGCCAAGACCTGTAGACATCTTGATGGGTTCAGGTAGGGCTTCTTCAGGGTTAATTTCTTCTTCTGGATCTGCAGAAAACAAGACTTGGAATGCTTTGAAAGACCTTACTAGTGGATCCAACTCGTAAATTTTTCTCACATTCTCCTCTGTTCCATCTTTATGAGCAAAAAGCACACTCAGCTTAGCAACTACGCCAAAGGAAATTCAAGTGGTTAGTTAGCAGGTTGGTAAGAAGCATTATTAGAGTAAGAAAAATTATCTATACTACCTTGAGACCTCCACTTGGAAATGGCACCCTCCTCTGAAACCAGGGTATTTCTCCTTGCAAAGAAAAATTTGTTCTTCCAACCTCTATCAGCAGGATCGGTGTTATCATTCAAAAAAGGGGCTCCACCAGACCTAACCCTAAAACCAAATCTCCCAAGGCCAAATCCCCTAAAATCAGTTGTATAAGCGAATTCTTCTAAACCAACTTCTAACTCAGTCTTCGCATTTAACCTAACTAGGGTTTGCAAGCACCTCCAGCCTTGAGGCATGATTTGGGCATAGTTGAGTTTTGAGGAAACAAAAAACCTAGTAATTAACTTTGGGAATGGAAATTTTAGGTCAATGACAAAGGGATATTCGGGAAAGCACACCCAATCGGGAGAATAGCATTCAGAGGTTAAGTCGGGATGGGTGAAAAACTCGGTTTCATGTGGCATAGCATGGATTTTCTTAATGATTTCTAAGTTGGCCTGAGGAATCATACATTTTTCTTTGTCCGGATCTTTCAACATATTTTGAGTTATGAAACCCTCGGGCAAACCCTCGTTACTTTCGATTATAGTCACCTTTTTTCTTCCCATTTTTACAACTTGAGCAAGAAATCAAAGAGAAAATTGAAAAGGAAAAGAGAAACTCACCGGAAAATTCCTACTTGATTTTCTCTCCGGTCTCCTTCCCTGGTTATTCCTCTCGAAAACCTCCTTGAAAGCTACCTTTTTGATTCTGTGAAAGGGAGAGTTGGGGAGGAGTCTTATTTATTTATGGGAGAGATTGAAAGCGGTTGGGACTTTAAAAACAATCATGCCTTTTGCTTTGGAAACTACTTAAACCGTCCCATCGTGTCCCTTTTCATTTAAAACCGCCGTTCCTTTCATCTATTTTTGGCAAACTTTTTAAGTTTTTTGTCTCTTTATACTCATCATTTTAAATTCAAAAAGTTTGTGGGCATTGTTGGGCCCTGCATTTTTCAACTTGTTTACAACTTGCATCTAACAACTTGGTACTAACAACTTGAGTTGTTCTATTACATCTTGATCATCTGCAGGTTGAGCTTTTGTTACGTTAACCCTATTTTTCAGGGAACGTGTCAAAATAAGTGAAGACCAATTCAACGACGTTTTCTTCATCAACATGCCCAGCAACGGATCGTTATCCCCTCCATCAACAAACTGGCAAAGATATCTCAACCAGATCAACCTCTCTCCCGAGATTCTAGACCCATTATTTTCTTTGTAATTAGCCGTTGTAGAGAGGTATAAAAGGGATAGAACACTTGTATTTCACACACGTTTTTCACTAGCTTAAGCTCCCTTGCATACGCTCTTAGTTCTGTAATCATATCAACCTTTAGTAAACTTGTGGTCAAGGAAGGTACCAAAACCTCCCGAGGTTTTATGCCGGCGAACAAGTTGTTCTAGGGCTTTCCTCGTAAAAATCCTTGTGTTCATTTCTATTCAACTTGATAATCATTGTACCCTGATTCATATCACTTTAGTCATTTTTCTTACCATCAAAGACACTTGCTGAAATTTGACCAAAACATATTTGAAACCAAACATGTTCTGAAGCACCACCATGTTACATGGGGAAATAAGTCTAGCAATACTCAGGGAACTTCATTAATTTCAATCTTCCACTTCAAAAGACATGCACGCACACACACACACACACACACACACATAGAGAATCAGCAAAATAGAAAAAAATGAATTATTTCCTAATTCTTTTTGTAGCAAAATCAAGAAGGGGAAAACTTAAATGCAAATAATTGAAAAAACGATAATGTACAAATATTTCACAATTTGCTGGCTTATAGCGGCTCCTACTTCAATCATACTACCCAATAGTGTCATCAGCACTTGCTTCGCTGCACCTTCCTTTAGGAAACTAAGAATAGAGCTTTGGATTCCAATCCTTCCAAATAGAACTATAAACCGAGAAAAGGGTAAAATCACGTGTCATTACTTCACCGCAACGCAAAACGGATATGAACTGTGGAAGCTGTTTCTTAGATGCATTATCATAGAGTTAGTTTACTTCAATTTCTATAAATAGCTTCGATGTTTAAAGCGAAAGCATTTGTTACAAACTAATTATAATAAAATAGAAAAATGTGCCAAAATATCAAAATCTTACCTGTTGGGAAAGAAGATTGCAAGCAACTATTCCATATTGGACGGCTGGACAATGAAAACCCTCAAAATTAGAAACATAAAAATAGAGTTTACAAATCCTCACTTGAGAATAAACAAAAACCCTAAGCCCAATTTAGAATTCAATCAAAATACATGAATCAACAATAGAGTCAATCTCGAATTCAAATTTAGTGCACAATTTCACTTTCACAAAACCCTAAGCCCAAAAAAGCTTATCGGTGGCGGTGTTGGAGGACAGGATGAGGGTCAATAAGCAGTCCGCACTAGTACATATTTGAGCTTAGATAGCGCTTTTTTTAGCTTAGATAGCGCTTATAAGGGCTATCTAAGCTAGCACTATGCAAGTTAGCATAGCGCTTTTATAAGCGCTATCTAAGTTTGGGACTTCCATAGCGTTTTTTATGTTCTATCTAAGCGCTTTTTTTATTTTTTTTAGTAATCAACTTGCATAGCGTTTATAAAAAGCGCTATGCAAGTAAGCGCTACGCAAGTTAAATTTAATTTTTTTCCGGCTGCACCTATTTTAAATTATATAAAAATAAAAATTAATATGCACCTATTTTAAATTATATAAAAAATAATAGAAACTAATAATCATCCCATTCAACAATAATAATCAACCTTTCATTTATTTACACAACAATAATTGTTACAATCATCCAAAAGAGTTATACTAACAAGAGTAAAAAAATACTCCCTCCGTCCCACGTGAATGTGGACTAACTTTTTGGGTGTGGGAATTAAGGGAAAGTAATGTAAGAAAGAGAAAAAGTTAAATGTTGTGAGTATGAAAAATTAAATAGGAGAGAGAATGAGTGGGAGGAATAGTGAGGAGAGAGAATGTTGTGAGTGTAAAAGTGAAGTAGGAGAGAGAATGAGTGGGTGAAATAGTGAATATTCTTTGCCATTTTGGAAAGTTTGCATTCATGTGGGACGGACCAAAATAGAAATAAGTTTGCATTCACGTGGGACGGAGGGAGTATTTGTTATCTCAATCATCAATATCATTAATTTTACAATCAACACTAGCTAGAACCAAAATTTTTTGTAGTGCCTGTTTTCTACTGCTTCCCTCCCATCTTCTCCTTAAGAAATCTGTTATACAAGTATCCTGCCCAATTAATCTGAAAAAATCTGCATTCTTCTCGGAGGATAACACTTGAGTCGGTTTCTATGGACAAACTGTACCAAAAAAATTACAAGAAAAATATTTATTAGAAACAACATTATTGAAAAAAATTAAGCCAAAATATAGGTGCCCAACAACAACAACAACAACAATAGCAACAACAGCAGCAACAACAACGGCAGCAGCAACAAGGGCAACGTCAGCAGAAACAGCTGCCCGTTAACACATAGCTCTAAAATTTCACCAGAATGCCCACAAGAGAGAAAGAGACCAGCTTGAAAATTTCAACTACCTATGAACAGATTGGTGTCCAGGCTCACTCAAAGTGTTCAAAAACCAAGCAGGGATGGTGAAATAGTGACAGCAATATCTCATAAATGTAATACAGGGTTTATAAATCTCTTGGAAAATGTAAAACAGATAAAGTTTAGGGTCACATCATTTCTTCAAGTTCCTATTAAAAGTTATTTGCAATTTTATACTTGGATTAAAGATGGCGCAAGATTCTAAATCCGTGAATAATATTACTGTTTGACCCCCTAATGTAAGGTTGACTGATCTTTGGCCAGACACAAAATATGATAAATGGAGTAGCTGAAGAGATAAAAAGATGTGTGTACTAGGAGCAATTGCTATTTCGACGCTCAAATTGCTGTCAGCACAATTTTGTAGCAGCAATCGCTCCAATATGATTTCAAATGGTATGCCTGATAGATCCAGAGTAGTTATCTTGTGAATTCTAGCTTTGGTAGGAATTTACCAATAAAATGTTTGTCTCTCTATTTTACTATATATAGACTTACACGTTAAGCTTTATAAGATTTAAAAAGTGGAAATGGGTGGATTTTCAGTCTTTAATCTTGAAACATAAGTCTGCAGATAAGCATGAAATGAAATGTGCAAAGATCCGAGCACTTCCTTGTCCCAAAATTTTAGCTTCTTGAGTTTCTGATTTTAGTGCTTGATATGCAAATGCTTTGGGGTTAGTGGGTTACTCACCTGAGATATAGTAGAATTGTGTACCTGGTTCTTGAAACCTAGGACTACCTTTGTTGTGCATTGCCTTTTACATGCATTTTAAGGAGAAATCTTAGTAAACAAGCTGTATGCGTCGATTTAACTTTCAGCCCATAATTAGTACATGTAATAATATGATCTCAATCTTGTAATTTAGAAACAACAACAACAACAGCAGCAACAACAACAACAACAGCAACAACAGCAACAACAGCAACAACAACAACAACAACAACAACAACAACAACAACAACAACACCAGCAGCATCAACAACAACAACAACAACAACAGGGAATAGAAATGAAAGGAAACCAAATACGGGGACGGGGAGTACAAATGAAAGGAAACCAAATTCGGGGACAGGGAGTACAAATGAGCGATTTACTTATAGAAATAGGGATACTTGTTTCACCGGTGAGCAATATACTCTCAATGAAGCATCCAACATAGTGGCCACAATGAATTCCATCAGGTTGCTTCGGGCACTATTAATAACAATTGATGTTTGTATTAAAAATTTCTAAAATATGAATTCATTTCTACTCTATCGGCAAGTTTGTAATAGTAAATTACCTGAATGTTATTCCATTTGAAACTGTTGAAGTCGGCCTTCTTGGTATTCCCTGGACGATGGGTCCGAAAAGCTCTCATACCACTATTAAAATATGAAATAAACATGTCAAACATATTTAAATGTATAATTCTAGTTTTCATTAAAATAAAGTTTTAAAGAGAACACATTACAGTTCAACAAGCTGTTTCAAGTTCTGATTTCTTGAAATTCTTCCGTCTTCAGCTGGATCCATATAGTAGATGCTCTCCGTCTTGGTGATGGCAACCAATACCCAATGTTTCCTATATAATATTTGAAAGAGTTCAAATAATTAACTTTATATTTACTAAGAATAAAATTGCATGATATATTTATTTAACTTACCCCACATTATTAGGCATTATAACAAGGTGGTCTACTCCAACGTACTTGATCAGACAATCACCCAAATAATTTGACGCAGCACGAATATCTACTAGAGGAGGAACCGTATGGGGCGAAGTGAAAGAGAACTTAGCAGCTAACTCATGATTTTTGGAAAGATAAACATCACCCAAATACCTTTTATTAAGACAAAATACATGAGTATATAATAGTTAAAGCAAATATATTGTCAAATGTGAAACCCAACATATTTAAGTAGTAGTAGCAATTTTACGTTATATATAAGAGAATAGAAGAGGAACTTAGCCACTGGTCATCCAAAATCACCATAATGTTTTCTAACTTGGTAGCTGTTGTTGCTCTTGTTTGACAAGATAACAATAGACCACTTGGTAGCTGTTGTTTTCTAACTTAGTAGTAGCATCATTATTTTGAAACAAACGGGGAGTATCAACCATGTTTTTAAAAGGGTCATCTATAGCATCTACATCTTCATCAACGTGATCACTAACTTGGTAGCTGTTGCTGCTCTTGTTTGACAAGATAACAATAGACCACTTCTTATAAACTGGATCCGAAATATAGAACACCTGTTTAGCTTGTGTTGCCATAACAAACGAATCTTCTTTATATCCAACCCTATTCAAATCAACCCATATGAAACCATTATTTTCAACCTGCACCCCACTAGGAATATCGACCCAACTACAATCAAATACACGGACTCGAAATGTAACGTAATCTACTTCCCAATTTTTCACAATTTGCCCAAAGAATGTGGTGGCAGACTTTTCATCTTCGTTGCCCAGAACTGAAAGTCCGCTATTCTGCATTGTGATATTCTCATCGTGATCTCGAGTGCAAAATGTGTATCCATTTATAAGAAAACACATGTGTATCAGGTCCCCTGGATAATCACTTCACCCTTTCAGAGATTGACTCATTCTCCGGTAGCTTTTCTAAAATAGGATTACGGAACCAATCAATGAATGTACGATTGTGCTCCACTTCCACCCAATTCAAATCCCTATCTGGATGCTCATGTGAGATAATTTGCTTGTGCAACTTGACAAATGGTAACACATCGACACTATTATGCAAAATATATAAATGTACCCTACGTTGTTGTTCAAGGGTAATATCAATTTGTTGACCTCCTGTGACACCTTCACCATCAATCCTACCAATGTGACATGTAGTTGGGAGCCCAATTGATTCGACATTTGGGATGTACTCGGACCAATATTCTAATGCTTCTTCCACTATGTAACGTTCTGCGATGCAACCCTCCGGACGATACCTACTCATCACATACCCTTTCAACACTTTCATATGCCGCTCCATGCCATACATCCATCTCATACGACCAGGACCACACATCCTTGTCTCATAATTCAGATGAACAGTCAAATGAACCATGATATCAAAGAAAGAAGGTGGTAAATACATCTCAAGCTCACAAAGTGTCTCCACAATTTGTTTTTAGTAATTAGATAACCTTCTAGGATCAATGACCTTACTGCTCATCGCCTTGAAAAACCAACATAACTTTGTAATAGTGGTACGAACATTTTGGGGCAAAATGGAGCGAATCACAATTGGGAGCAGAGTCTCAATGATGACATGGTAATCATGAGACTTTAAAGATGTCAACTTCAACCCATTTTCAGATACCAGACTCCGAATGCTAGATGAGTACCCCTCTGGGAACTTAACTGACTAAAGTGTCTCAAGCAAGACCTTTTTCTCATTCTTAGACAATGTGTGAGCGGCAGGTGGTAAATATGGTGATTTTCCTTCTTCTAACACAGGCTCTAATTCACCTCTAATTCCAAGGTCAACCATGTCCATTCTTGCATTGTACCCATCTTTAGACTTCTCTTTGTCAGCTAGCAAAGTATTTAAAATACTAGCACAAACATTTTTCTCTTTATGAATGAGATCAATAAAGTGTCTCACATACAAGTCTTTCCAATAGCTTAATTGGAAAAAAATTGATTTCTTCTCCCAACCTTTATTAGGAATGGTCTTCGAAAATTTCTTACCAAACTGTGTCTCGATGTTTTCCACCTTTTCCAACACATCCTCACCTGACAATATATCAGGTGCTTTTTGTTCTTCAACTTCACCATTGAATGCCTCTGACATTGTCCTGTAGCGATGATTTGGTTCCAACCACCTCCTATGTCCCATGTAAACGGATTTCTTACAATTTTTTAAATGAAGATGATCAGTGTCCTCGGTACACCAAGGACATGCACTATGCCCTTTCACACTATAACCAGAAAGATTCCCATAAGCTGGAAAATCATTGATTGTTCCAAATAACATGGATTTTAACATGAAATTGTCCTTTCTGTACCCATCATACACATCAATACCCTGTTCCCACAATAACTTCAAGTCTTCGATTAGAGGAGCCAAGTAGACGTCAATGTCATTACCGATGTGTTTGGGACCTGGTATCAAAGTAGACCGAATCATGTACCGGCGCTTCATACACAACGAAGGTGACAGATTATAGATCATTAGAACAACAGGCCATGTACTATGGCTAGTACTTTGAATCCCAAAAGGATTCATTCCATCGGATGAAAGTACTATGCACAAGTTTCTTGGTTCTTTGCCAAATTCTGGATATCTATCATCAAATTTCTTCCATTGAGGTGAATCAGCTGGGTGTCTCAACATTCCATCTTTAATTCGCCCATCTTGATGCCATGTCAAATATTTAGCATCATTCGGGGAGCTATATAACTGCCTAAGTCTTGGAATTATCGGGAAGTGCCACATAACCTTGGCAGGGGATTTATTTTTGTTATAACGTTTTATACCACACTTGGGACATTCACCAAGATCTGCGTACTCTTTCCGGTACAAAATACAATCTTTTGGACAAGCATGAATCTTCTCATGTGTTAAGCCAATTAGTTTGAGCATCTGTTTAGCTTCATATGCTCGACGAGGGAGCACATTATCATCAGGCAACATATCACTCACAACTTGTAACAATTCTGTAAAGAACACGTCAGAAACCTGGTGAGCAGCTTTTAAGTTATATAAGGTCAACACAGCAGACAGTTTTGTTTCCTTTCTACACCCAGGCCATAAGGGTAACCCAGCATCAGCCCTCAACCTCTCGTGCATATCAGGATGGTCCCGTAATTCTTCATTAACAACAGACGAAGTATCCATTACAAGACTAGATGCTCCATCGCGATCAACCGGCCCAATATTCGAATCCATCTTATCTGAAGAGCAGAAGTCGGGACTTGAACGGTTTAAGCTACATTGACCTTTCCCCTCACCATGATATGTCTAGACGGTGTACGTTTTATCGATACCAAGACAAATTAAATGTTCATACAACACTTTCTGACCACTGACTGTTTTAACATTCATACATTTTTGACATGGACATGTGATAAACCCAGGATTACTTGCATGTTGGACTGCACGTGTACAGAAATATTTGACTCCATTCTTGTACCCTTTTGATAATTGGTCCGCAACAATCCACTTGCGATCCAAAGTTAGCTAAATTACAAATAAATGCAAAAATCACTACGGTAGAATATAGTGAAAACTTGCAAATAATTATAAATGTATATATTAATAAAGTAATTTAACTGTTACAAGGATATTCTAGGACATTCTTCTAGCACACAAAAAAAGCCCCTTCGTATTTTCTCCATTCTAGATATATGATGTGCAATGAATCTTGGGGTATCTGAAATCTCTTTTGTATGTTTCAGTTCAAGAGGACTTAAGGAATTGGCTCTATGTGAAGAAGTGCTAGGAGCTCTTTCATTTGGCGATGAACTTCAGTCAAGTGAATTCTGGAATAGTAATGGCTTGATAGTCAAATCTGCTCGTGCAGGAAATCTGCAGTCTTATGGGGAAATAATGACAATATTTATTCATCTTTTTATATAATTATTTCTAGATATATCATATATAACAGAAGAAGCAAATCATGTACTTGTATGCTAAAAGGAAGGATCATAAACTGAAACTATATTACTTCTATACTGAGTGATTGTTATCTGTCAAGTTCTGATATCTTATATATCATTGTCCAACCAAATTTGAAACACATTCAAGTCATAAACATGAATAAATCCCAATATGAGGGAAATCATGTTTTCTCTCTCTCTCTCTCTATAAAGTTTCTCGCTCTAGAAATAAGATTGATTCAACTATGGAGAAATCCCTAAAAAAAGGATTAATATCAAACCCAATAAAAAGGGCAAGAGTTAGAAAAAGAATTGATAAATCCCTAAATATAAACCCTAATTATAATACTAACCTGGAATTTTTGTGCTATATCGTCGATTTTGTGTTGAAGATTTAGTTGATTTAATGTTCTGGTGGTGGTGGCGATGGCTGGTGGCGGCGATGGCTATTGGCGGTCGGTGTTTTGCTCAGTCGTTGTCGATCGTTGTACTCCTCGTCGGTGGTGGTGGCGGCGATGGCTGGTGACGGTCGGTGGTTTGCTCTTGCGTCGTCGATCTCCTCGTCGGTTTTTGGGTTGAAGATGGCACTGAATTTATGAATTGAAACCAAGGAAATAAATAAATTAATAACCTATCTTATTCTCTTAAGAAGCGTTCACTTCAACAGCGCTTCCAATAAGCGTTATCTAAGAATTTATTAAGACAACGCTTCTGCCGGTATGCGCTATCCAAGTTATTTTATTTTTTTTCCTGATTATTAAATTTAAAAAGATGATGCGCTATATAAGTGTGCAGCTTAGATAGTGCTTTTTAAAAGCGCTATCTAAGTTGCGTTTCCTAAGAGTCAATTTGTACTAGTGCCGGTTTCGAAGTACATTAGTACTAATCACAAACGATATATAAAAAATGGAGGAGCGAGACATCGCACTACTTCGATTTCACATTAGTACTAAATACAAATGATCAATCAAGAAGGAGGAGGACCAGAGGGAAATGGAAGTGCAGGGCAGACAAAGAGATGCAGAACTGGGAAAAAGAAAGGCATTTCGGGAGAGGAGCACATATGAAATATATAAGCTTATGAAACACTTGGTTAGATAGCGTTTATTATATGGGCTACATAAGCTATTTACAACGATAGCGTACCATTTTTATGCGCTATGGAAGCTATATTTTTTTATTTTTTTTAACTTGATTATTAAATTATGAGAAGAGTATGCGCTATGGTAGGATACCTCTTAGATAGTGCTTTTTGAAAGTGTTGTCTAAGAGGCGTTTCCTAAGATTCAATTTGTACAAGTGAAAAGGTCAATGGAAATAGCTCTTTATGCGAAAAACAAAATTTGTTTGATCAATGGTTCATTTTTAGTTCCTGAGCGTACTTCTCCTCAGTTTAATCTTTGGGTTGGAGCAAATGATATGGTTATCTTGTGGATATTCAACGTTGTGAGTGAAACTTTTAGGATCAAAAGGTAGTAATAAGAGATTATTACAAGAGCTGAAATTTTATAGAGAGAAATGGAGTAGGAGATGTAGAGGAGAATACTATATTTTGTATTTCTTAACATATATTTTGCATCAACCATTACATGACTAATTATACCAGACATAAGAAAATTCTAGAATGACTTTACATGATCCATACCAAACTAGAAGAGACGCATGTACTAATTTATTCATGAACTAAAATCTTTCATGAACCAACCAAAATCTTTGATATTTCCATGCATGCACATTAGTCAACTTACTCTGCCTTATTGTGCTGCCACAACTCCAAGAAGCTCCCTTAATTGCTGAAACTTTTCTTTAGGAATTGCCTTTGTAAAAATGATATGCAACTTGCTCACCACACTTGAAATAGTTGAGCTCAGTCTCACCTTCTTCAATGGCTTCAGAATGAAATGATGTTTGATCGCAATATGACGAGTGCGACTGCGATAAATTTGATTCTTGGCCATAGCAATTGCAGATTTATTATCACAAAAAACCGTAGTAGCATATTTCTGACACTCACCAACATCCTTCAAAATTCTTCGTAGCCTTACAACTTGAGACGTAGCTATAGCGGCTGAAACGTAGTCATCTTTTGCAGATGATTGAGCCACTGAATTTCATTTATTTGATGACCAAGAACTCATGCATGAACCAAGTGAAAACGAATATCCCGAGGTGCTCTTCATATCATCAACACAACCTCCCCAATTACTATCACAATTACCAAACAACTTAACACTTATATTCTTCTCATACTTATACTTGATGCAAAAGTTTGTAGTATCTATACCTCTGATGTATCTCAATAATCTCTTTGCTGTCCCAAAGTGATTTTGGCTTGGATCATGCATAACAACTTGCACCAAACATTATATCATGCCTTGTAGCTGTGAGGTACAACAAGTTTCCAACCAAACTCGTATAGAGAAAGGCATCAACTTTCTTCGAACCATCATCTTTCATTAACTTTTCACTCAAAATGAGTGGTGTTGCAGTAGGATTGCAATCATCAATCCCAAACTTTGCTAAAATATTTTCAGCTTAATTGTTTTGACAAATAAACATTCCATCTTCATTTTGATAAATCTCCATACCAAGAAAATGATATAGCAAACCCATGTCATTCATCTCATATTTTTTCCATCATATCCTTCTCATTATGCCCAAATTTTTGACAAAGATAACATTTTGGCTTGCCTTTGAACCAACAATCATCGAAACTATGACCAATTTTTCCATAAATTTTACAACCTCGAGAATTTTGTGAATTTCCTCTTTGCTCAAAATTTTGTCTACCCCCATCAAAATTGTGTCCTCCTCCATCTCTAGAGCTTCTACCACGACCTCTACTTTGGCCACCACCATGTATACCACCTCTGAATGACTTTTCTCTTTTTTGATCACTACTTTCACCACTTTTTTCAAAATCTTTTGAATCAAACTTGAGCTTAGTTTAGAAAGCACTTTAAATTGATTTTTCACAGTGTCTATCTAACCTATTCTCATGATCCTTTAAAGAACCCATCAACTCTTGAACTGTCAAAGAAGCAATATCTTTGATTTCCTCAATAATAGAAACCATAACATCAAATTTAGGAGGCAATATAGCAATAAATTTTTCTACAACTCTACTATCTTCAAATATTTCACTAAGCCCTCGCATTTGATTAATGATATCCATCACTCTAGTAATATAATCCTTAAGGGACCAACTACTAATAACGCTAGTGGCACTCCTGGTAACAAAGCCATGCGGATTGCTACTTCCAGTAGAAAGAATGTCAAAGCTAGAAGTTCTTCTCTAGATTTACAACGAGTGTATAATCAACACAATCAGCTTATGATCTCAAAGGAAAGTAGAGAGATAGTCCAGAAGATCATGTGGCTCGTCAGTTTTATGGAATGGGAACATACATCGTTGGTATGACATATGTCTCTAATTCATCTCACTGTTTTATTAATTGATTTGATGATACTTAGTTCTTCAATCAAAATGAAACCTCTTCCCAGTTTTTGACATTATGTAGTTAAGTTCTTGTGTCAACACTCCTCAACACAACAAAATGGTGTTGTTGAGAGAAAACCAACACCTTTTTAACACTACTAGAGCTCTAAGATTTTAGGCTTGTTTACTATTCATTTTTTGGGTCATGCTTTGCTCAAAACTTCATATCTCATCAACTGGACCCATACTAGTGTTGCAAATATTGCAGAAGGAAAATTACAAAAAAAAAAACAGAAATTAAACTGTAAATACAAAAGAAAATAAAGAACCCATTGTTGTTGCACGAGCCCAATATTAATCACTATCTCCTTAAGACATATTAGTCCCCTCATCACCGAGTGTGCTTGAGTTTTGGTGGAACGCTTGTCTACCTGGATAGAACGTGCGGACCGGGGGCACTTTGCACCTAAGTATCCCGGCGAACTGAATATGCGCTTGGACATTATTACCTCTTTAAACTACGTATGCAAGGAGGCCAAGAAAGTAGAAGAACAATATGCAACAAAAGGAATGGAGGAGGATTGTTTTCCACTAGGTGTTTTCGTGTGTGTTGTTCTTGTTTTATTTCGTTGTCAACAACGGATGTCAACCTCCATTTTATAGATGTCCAAGATAAAAAGTGAAAACTCAATTTAATTCGGTAATAAACATCCATTATTCCGAAATTAAAACCCATTAATCTGAAATATTAAACACAGTTAATATTTCTGTTTCAATTTTTAGACTTAATTCTTGGCTATTACAAATTTGAAATCAAACAGACATTATTGCTCAGGAACTGCTCGGCCGAGCAAGGCATATGCCTCGGCCTAGCATACCTTGTCCAGCAACTGGTCAATCTGTCCAGTCTTTGCTCAGGTGAGTCACCATCAGTGCTCGACCGAGCATATCTGTCCAGAAACTAGCCAGTCTTTGCTCGGGGGAGCAACCGGCCAATGCACGAGTACGTACCTCGCAAGCCAAATTGGAAACTTTATTTGCACCCCCGTGCGCACGAGATAGCGCCTCATGCTACAAAATCTTGAACACTACTCTAGTGCCCAAGACATTATACTAGCACCAAAGTCATTTCCTTTCCAATGTGGGATAACTCCACTTTCCTTTTACTTTGAGCATTTATATCTCATCCAATGTGGAATTTCATCATTTCCTTTCCAATGTGGGATAACTCCCTTTCCAACCCACTTACTTTGAGCATTCATATCTCATCCATCCAACAACCATTTTGAACAAATGAATATTTGATTTCTTGTTCTCATGGAGTAGAACACAAACTCATAAACATTTAAGTAATTTGACAAAATTACCCTTTAGGAAATAATCCATAATTTCCTTCAAAAACACACTATTTTCCAACAACTACGCGAAGGGTTAAACCCTTTACAATCTCAATACCAAACAACTTTTCATTTCTAGACATGTCATATTCCATGAAAATGTTTTTCTATTTTCTCCTTCTTTTCATTTACCTCCTCCTTTCCTTCCAAACTTCTTCATCTCCTTCTTCCCTTCCTTGGCCTATAGATGATCCTTCTCCCATATCTCCATCACAACTTTCCACATCTACTAGAACTTCTCCTCATGTTTCCTTTATTTCCACTCCTTCAGTTCAAACTTCTCCTCCCAGTCTTGTTCTTCCTAATCAACAACATATTCCTGTTCCTTCTAGAGTATCTACCTGGACAAAACATCCTCCTGTTAGACTGCATGATCATGTTGTTTCTAATGTCTCTTCTGCAAATAAATTTGACATTGGGAATTATTTTTCATATCATTATTGTTCTTCTGCTTCTTCTCATTTTATTCATGCATTGGATAGTCATGTTCAACCTAAGTCTTACACTCAAGTTGTGAAAGATAAGAGATTGGTAGAGGCAATGTCTTCTGAGATAGTTTCTTTGGAATATATTAATACTTGGTCCCTTGTTCCTATCCATTCTGGCAAGACTACTGTTTAATACAAATGGGTATACAAGATTAAACATAAATATGACGGTTCTGTTGAAATGTTTAAGGCTAGACTTTTGGCTAAGGGATTACTCAGAATGAATGTATTGACTATCAAGAATATTTTGCTCTTGTAGTCATGATGGTGACTCTTAGATCCCTTTTAGCCTTTGTAGATGTTAGAGGTTGGGACATTTATCAGTTGGATATAAACAATGTCTTCCTTCATGGGGATTTGGATGAGGAGATTTACATGGATCTTCCACAGGACTACTCTTCTTCTCCTAGCAAGGGATTGGTTGTATACTTACCAAATCCATTTATGGGTTGAAACAGGGTTCTAGACAATGGTTTGCTAAACTCACTTCAGCTTTACTTCAACTTGGCTACTCAGTCTTTTGCAGATTGAAGCATTTTCACTCTCAGTTTTTTTTTTCAATCTTAAACCAATGTTCTAGTTTATGTGGATGATATCCTTGTCACTGGTTATTTCATTCTTCCTATTCATTCACTTGAAATTTAATTGGATAGCATATTTAGTATCAAGGACTTGGGCATTATTAAGTACTACTTGGGCTTAGAGGTTTTATGATCTCCTGATGTGAGAATACCCCAATCCAAAATCGGGAGTTTGTAAATCATTTGGAAAGGATTAAGATGCTCAAGCAGAATTCAAAAATTTGAAAGTTGCCACACCACTTTTTTTAAAGCAAAAACATTTAAAAAAGCTTATTTGTAAAAGAGAAAAAGTTTGGGGGTCACATTACAATGAGCTCAGAGGATCAATGAGCTCACTCCAATTGTCTCGTATCAACGAGTCTTTCAAAATGTCTTTTCAATGTGTGTGAGTGTGTTAATATCGAACAAGTGCCCAAACATTTCAAGAGATTTCTGAATGTTATTAATTTAGTGTTTACGGGAATATGAAGAAGGATCAAGGGCATGCCTAAGGAATGGGGCTAAAACTGACACAATTTGTCAACAACAGAGCAATCTTTGTCGTACGGTGAGATCCACCAGCATGCTGCCGTACGGCTAGACTTGTTAGTTGGACAAATTATGCACAGAAAACATGATATGCAGAAACTAATCAAAACAGTTAACATTCTCAATTAAAAACAGTGCTAAAGCAAAATGAGCAGGGAACAAAACTAAGCATATTCATCAATTAGGAAGCATAGCAAAGGCAGTTCTAGCATCAATCATTAATAAAGATCAACATAAAACATGTAATTGCATGAGAACTACATTAGATAAATTAGGAGAGATAATCGTAACAAATTGTGGTGAATTTGGACCTAGAAACAAGTTGTGAAGCAATTTGTTGTTGATTTGCTTGGCTTTGTTGTGAATTTTCCTAGTTGTGGATCTTCCAAAGAGTGCTTGATCTTCAATTGCTGAATTGAAGTTGCTTGAATTGGAGACCGATGTGTGGTTTAATGTGTGAGAAATAATAGAAGTTGAGCTTGGTTGAGGAAAGAGAGAGAGGAGAATGGAGATTAGGGTTAGAATGAGGAGAGAGAAAGCAAGTTTCCAGTTTGGCAGGGCTTCACCGTCCTTAATCGTTCTTCCAAAACAGGAGGTGAGATCGTTTATTTATAGATTTTTTGGGAGGGACAACTGCGTCGCGTGACAAAGGTGGTAGATGGCCAAGTGTATCATACGACACAATATTACTAAGCTACATAGACCAAGTGTGTCGTACGACAAAAGATGTCTAACCAACTTTTCCCCTCTTCGATCCTTCTGGAAACAGTTGAAATTTCAAATATTTCAATCGTATGTAACACCAACGAGGTCCCTCGAGATGTTTTTATGCCGAAAAGGTTCTTCTTTGTTGTAATTTGACTTTTGAGGGTTTTTAAAAGCCTTTTGTTCACTTTAATTGCAGATTGGTCCATGGAGTCCTCTTTTTGTGGATTTTTGATGACTTGCGATTTAGAATGGGGTACTTACATGATGGCATTCACTTGAATCATGAATCAGAGGAAGTATGCCATGGATTTGGTTCAGAATGCATGATTACTTGATGCCAAACCTCTTAGCATTCCCTTGGATCTAAATATGAAATTGCATCTTGACAGTGGTTCTTTACTTTCTGATCCCAGTCCATAGAGACAAGTGGTAGGTAAGCTCATTTATCTCACCATTACTAGGCCTGATCTCTCTTATGTTGCTCATTCATTAAGCCAATTTGTGCATGCTGTTGGGTTTGGAGTCAAATCGTGAAGGAATTTCGCAGGAGCAGTTTCTGACCATGTGCGCGACCGCGCTGAGGGCCAGAGCGGCCGCGCTGGAGTGTCGAGCAAGGAGCTGGAGTTTCTGGATATTAGCGCGGACGCGCTCGTAGGGAGGGCGGCCGCGCTTGGTACGATTACGGGCGATTCAGTTTCCTATTTTGATCAGATTTCCTCTTGGATTTGGGATTCCTTGTGACAGCAATATTTGGGAAGACTTGTGAAGGAAGAAGAATACTTTCTTAAGTTAGGAATCCTTTTATTGCTAGGATTTGATTTCTTGTATCCTATAAATACATGTGGTAACCTAGAAACAAATGGGTGCTGTGATTGTAAACATCTGAAAATATTATAGTGAGAATATTTTGGCTTGGTAGCGCCCCCGGACGTAGTTGTCGTTGCAACGAACCGGGTTAACATTCTTGTGTGTTCCTTTGTGTGTGATTTACTTTTCGTGTGTGTTGCTCTTATTTTTTCTTCCTAGCTCGGTCCGTTTCCGCTGCGTGGGCGTGATTTTCACAACAACTGGTATCAGAGCTCTTGGTTTTGTCGAATCATTGCTTGGGGTGTCTTTTGCTATGGATTTCTTGGGAGCTTTGGAGGATGGTAATAAGGTGTTGATCGAAAAGTTTGATGGGACGGATTTCAATTTTTGGAAGACGCAGATCGAGGATGTTTTATGGAACAAGGATTTGTATCTACCATTAAAAGAAAGGCCGGATGACATAGAGGAAGCAAAATTCGAAATCTTGGATCGGAAAGCGTTAGGGCTTGTTAGGCAAACGTTGACCAAGGATGTCGCGAAGAATGTTTTGGAGGCGAAGACTACCATGGAGATGTTGCAGATGTTGGCGAGCATGTACGAGGCACCATCGGCGGCGAACAAGGCTCATCTGATGAGGAAGCTGTTGAACATAAGGATGGTAGAGGGCATGTCGGCGACAAAGCACATAAGTGAATTCAAATCTACTGCGACCCAACTGTCTTCCGTGGCTGTTACTCTTGATGATGAGGTACTAGCGTTGATTTTACTTTCTTCTTTACCGGAAAGTTGGGATACGACTGCGATAGCGTAACGTTTCAACAGGAAAAGTGAAGTTGAAGTTTGCGGATGTCGTTGATGTGATTCTTGGCGAAGAAATTCGTAGAAAGAGTAAGGCAGGGACATCGGGGCTAGCACTGAATATCGGTGAAAAGGGTAAGAGTGGCAAGAAGGTGATTACTTGTTACGATTGTGGGGAGAAGGGGCACTTTAGGAGAAGTTGTCCGAAGCGGTCAGGCAGAGCGAAGGAATTGAATGTTGCTGAAGAGTTAGCGGATGCATTAATCTTGGGTGGGAGCAGTTCAACGGATTCGTGGGTTTTGGATTCGGGCTCGACGTTTCATTCGTGCACTAGTGCAGAAAGGATGGAGCAATACATTCCGGGTGATTTTGGGGTTGTTCGTTTGGGAGACAAATAATCCGGTCAAGGTCATTGGAAAGGGGGTAGTTCGGGTCAAAGCAACGGATGGGACTGTTTTGCGGCTACGTGACGTGCGACATATTCCGGATTTGAAGAGGAACTTGATTTCCATAAGGCAACTTGATAAGGAGGGTTGTGTGGTGACCTTCGGTTGTGGGACATGGAAGATAAACCGCGGAGCTAGCTTGGTGGCTCGTGGCGGGGTGGAAAATATGTTGTATACCACATGCAACATGAGTCGTTGGGGGAAACGAAGGCGAATCCCAATGATGAATGGTGGTGGCCGAGATCGCCATGGTGGGAGAAATTTCACTAAACGGTATGTTGGTAGAAAATTGGGTGATGAAGTCGGCCGACGCGGAGCCAATTTGGTCAACATGGGAGCGGGATCTAGAACGGTGATGCGATGGGTTGCAAAGAACACACAAAGGTTCCAAGCTTGTGATTGTGTGGGGCACGTGGATTCGCGGCATTCGGGATCGATAGTTAGCACGCAAGTGAGCGGGGATGTGCGGGGAGGATCATTCGTAATGAAGACTCGGAGCATGGTAGAAGGCAAGCGGTTATGTTGAAGCGTTGCTGACTTCAATTCACTTGGATAACTAGACAAGAGGCCGGGCGCTACCAACGCATTAGCTGGCCACTGAAAACTGAGATTTGTTTGTTTCAAGACGAGGTATCATGGATGGTTTGTCTCCAGGTGGGAGATTGTTGGGTTTGGAGTCAAATCGTGAAGGAATTTCGCAGAGCGGTTTCGACCATGTGCGCGACCGCGCTGAGGCCGAGCGGCCGCGGCTGGAGTGTCGAGCAAGGAGCTGGAGTTTCTGGATATTAGCGCGGACGCGCTCGTAGGGAGGGCGGCCGCGCTTGGTACGATTCTGGACTGATTCAGTTTCCTATTTTGATCAGATTTCCTCTTGGATTTGGGATTCCTTGTGACAGCAATATTTGGGAAGACTTGTGAAGGAAGAAGAATACTTTCTTAAGTTAGGAATCCTTTTATTGCTAGGATTTGATTTCTTGTATCCTATAAATACATGTGGTAACCTAGAAACAAATGGGTGCTGTGATTGTAAACATCTGAAAATATTATAGTGAGAATATTTTGGCTTGGTAGCGCCCCCGGACGTAGTTGTCGTTGCAACGAACCGGGTTAACATTCTTGTGTGTTCCTTTGTGTGTGATTTACTTTTCGTGTGTGTTGCTCTTATTTTTTCTTCCTAGCTCGGTCCGTTTCCGCTGCGTGGGCGTGATTTTCACAACACATGCTCCTAGGGATACTCACCTAAAAGCTTTACAATAGAGTTTTGAGATATGTGAAAGCTTCTCCAGGGCAAGGCCTTTTCTACTCTTCTCATAATGATCTCACTCTGCATGGATATTTTGATAGTGATTGGGTAGGTGATCCCAATCATAGAAAGTCTATTACTAATATTTTCCTATTCATGGCTACTTCCTTGCTTTCTTGGCACTCCAAGAAGCAAACTGTTATGGTAGATCATTTGCAGAGGCAGAATACAGGGCTCTTGCCGCAACCACATGTGAAATTATTTGGTTGAAAAGTCTGCTTGTTGATTTGGGAATTAATGTTAAGTTTCATGTGACAGTCCATTCTGATAGTGTTGCAGAAATATCTATTGCTTCTAATCCTATGTATCACTCCAAGACCAAGCATATTGAACTTGTTTTCCACTTTGTTAGGAAGAAACTACAATAAGGTCTCATTATTCCATCTTATATTTCAACAAAAGAGCTATTGATTGATATATTCACTAAGTCCCTTGGCATGTTTCTGCATTGGTCTTTGTTGGGCAAGCTAGGGGTTACCAATCCTTCTCACCCTTATCTTGTCTGTGTGTGTGTATGTGGGGGGGGGAGGTATTAAAGATAGTGTGTGCTAGGTTCAATGCCATCTAACTTGGAAACAACTTAGAGGATTGAACAAAGGGAAAATTGGTAATTCATGTGACAGCACCGAGGGGGCGACCGCGTCAGGCAAGGGGAGCGGCCGCGTGGAGTTTCTGCCATGACGGGGAGATCGCGCGTTGGCTGGAGCGACCGGCATTTTGGTGTAGGGTTACGCTCTATTCCCTAGCAGTTTTCATGTTGTAATTCCTAGTGTGATAGAGATCAATAATTCTAGGCATTCCAACGGTATTTTTGTCTCTCTATTTCTCTAGATCTAGGGTTTGCGCAGTTTTGAATTCTTGTGATCAAGAAGTTGTGCATTAGATTAGAGATTGTATTTGGTGATTACCAGTTGATAATAATATTCTTACCCTTTGCCCATGGACGTAGCCAGGTCGGTGAACCACGTATATTGTTGTGTTTTGTGATTGATTTATTTAATGTCTTCTACATATATCTGTTATCACAAACTGGTATCAGTCGGTCAGGTTGATAAAGGTCTAGGGGTTTTTCGCTGCAGAAGAAGAAGATGGGACCAGGAATCGAATCATCAGTTGACAAGTTCAATGGGAAGAATAGTTTTTCTCTTTGGCAGATCAAGATGAAGGCCTTTTTGAGATAAAAGGATTTGTGGGCTCTAGGGGCTGCGGCAATCAGGAATCATCATGATTCAAAGGGCAAAGCGGTAGCAGGTTCCATAGGTGCTTTAGCAGCTGTAACAGCAGAGGGAGGGTTCGGGAAAGGCAGCTGATAAGGAAGCAGCAGATGTGATTGGGCTTGATGAGAGGGCCCACTCTAAAATCATCATGATGATTTTCTGGTGAATATTGCAGATACTGATTTCAAAAGTGCTCTGTGGCTTGCGTTGAAAGATATGTATCAGACACGATCATTGACCAACAAGTTGTATCTGAAGCAGAAGCTGTAATCTCTTCGAATGATAGAAGGTACACCCTTTAGGGATCATATAGATCGATTTACATATTTATTACTTAAGTTACGAAATATTGAGGTTAAGGTTGAAGATGAGGATGCTACTCTTATGTTGTGTGTCTCCTTACTAATGTTATATGAGGGATTTATGGATTACTTCATTAATGATAAGAATAATGTTACTCAATCATGACATCACAGAGTACTTGGCTAAGACAGCTACAAATGCAATATGGAGTTAATCACAAGTTGTTGTTGTTATTGTTCTAGTTTGTTAGAGCTGTTAGTGGCAATGTGTTGTAAATAGGAGAATAAGTGAAGCGTAGAAGTGTAATTGAGTCTACTATAAAATAGTAGTTATAATTTTAGTGCGCGGATATCACTAGTGAAAGAGTGTGTTTTTAAGAAACAATTGGTTTCCTAGTTTTGGAATCATTTCATATTTTTGGTAAGTTAATTTTGGGACTTTCATGAAAGATTTATATTGTCCTATTTTGAAAAGGACTTTGTTAATATGTAAATAACTTTTATATACATATATTTATATTAGGACTAACCTACTAACAAAATCTCTTTCCTTGTGAGTGTGCTTTATGTTTCCTTGTAGGAATTGTAAACTCACATAAGGAAGGTGTTGGATTCGTGAAGATCTTATTAAGGTGCGTATAAATACAAGGGATTAGCACAAAGAGAAGACACGGTTTTTAGAGATTTATTTGAGAGACAAATTATTTTGATCTTCACGTTTTCATATTGTCAATTTAGGTTGTGAGTGAAGGTTGTGACATACATTCGAACTCACATCTAGTTTTTTGTCAAGTTCTTTGTTTTACTTCTAATTGGAATAGAGTCTACTTGGGAAAGGGAGTCTGTTCTTATCATAGATGGTGATTAGAACTTGTTTAGTATTTTAGTATTTTAGTTTTCACTAATTCGTGTTTTTTGCAAGAAACACAATTTTTAATAGTGAAAAGTTTTTGGGCGTAAGCCTAGTTTGCCGGGATCAAAATCAGTTAACGTATATAATTTTTGTGTTATTATTTTATTTTGCTGCTTTATTTGTGGATGTGTGGACAGTTATGTATCACATCTGTACTCACATTCGTGAACAGTTGAAGTTGATTGTGCTTCCTAGCTACACTAAACTTTCAATTGGTATCAGAGCCAACTCTCAAAATATTACTGAGTGTTGATCCAGAAAGTGTAGTCATAATGGAATGCCAAAATCATCTAAACAGGTCTCCTGTCCTGGATGGCACTAATTATTCTCTTTGGAAGTCTAAAATGCATAATTACATCAAAGGCATTGATGAAAGGGCTTGGATGTGTATTCTTGTGGCCTGGTAACCTCATACTGTGGAGAAAAGGCCTGAATGAGGTGTTAGTGAATCCATCTTTGATATAAAACCTGAAGAGATATGGACTCTTGATGAAATCTATGCTGCTAATTTTAATTCTAGAGCCATGAGTGCTATTTCCAGCCATGTTTCTGAAATATGTACAAAATTATCACCAATGAAAGCATTGCTAAGAATGATTGGTATATGTTACAGATGCAATGTGAGGGGATTCCAAGTGTTAAGGCTACTAGGCTTAGAATTTTAATGGATAGGTTTGAAATACTTATAATGGAAGAGATTGAAGACATAATCTCTTATGCTGCAAAAATTCATGAAATCTCCAATGAATGTACTAGTCTGGGGGAATCTATTTCTAATGTCAGACTTGTGAGTAAGATTTTAAGAACCTTACCTGAAAGGTTCAATATAAAAGTGGTTGTTATAGAGGAAACAAATGACACCAACACTGCAAGATTAGATAAAATTGTTGGAATCTTGACTGTGTTCGAGCTAACCGTTGATGCTCAGAAAAAGAACAAAGCCATAAGCCTTGCACTCAAAAGTCGAGCTGTTGTTCCAACAGAGCTTGTGGAACTGTCCTCTGAAATTGATAAGTCTAATCTTGAAGAAGATGATGTGGCACTTATCTCTAAAAAGTTTAGTTTTATGTTGAAAAATAAGAGAATGAGTAAGTTACCCAATAGACCTGCTCCCAGTGCTGTTGAAAAACCAAAACCTATCACTGGGAATGGGTTCAAAAACCAAGCTTTGACAATAAAAAATCCTCTGATTCTGTGCAATGTAGAGCATGTCGTGGCTTTGGTCACTATGCTAATGAGTGTGCTAACACACTTAAAAAGAAGGGAATGAGCTTAACTGCTTCCCTTAGTGATTGTGAGGATGAAAATGAAGTTGCTAACATGACTGTGATAAACTGCCATTCTGTGTTTAATGCTTATTTTGCAGAAATTGAAGAAGGAGTTTCTGAGGTGAATGTGGTCCCAGATGTGAGCACATCTTTTGACACATCTAACTTGATTCTAAATTGCAACCTCAAAGAATTGCATGCTGATTGGATAAAGAGGATGGACAAGATTGAGGTACTTGCTAAGGTAAATAAGTCTCTTTCTGATAAATTAGCTATTTGTGAAGATGAAAAATCTATACTTTCAAAAGAGAATGATGATAAAAAAGATACCATTGCCAAACTTGAAGTTCTTATGACCAAGAGAGAAGTTGAGCTTGAAAAATTCAAAACTGAGTTTGAACAAGCTGAAAGTACATTTACCAAGTTAAACAAAAGTAAAATGAAACATGATGAAGCTATTTCTATGGTTCAACTGAATAAAACCAATCTGGGCTTTGAAAAATGCAAATTTGTAAAGGAGGGATGTGAGGCTTCTACTTCAAAAAGTGTGGAAAAACCAATTTTTAGAGAAATACCTTTTTTAACTGAGAAAAAGCCATTGAGAAGGCACTACATCTGTCATTATTGCTTTGCTCCTGGGCACATTAGACCCTTCTGTTACAAGCTAAAAGCTGACAAAAAGGCTGGTTGTGTTAATCAGTCTCAAATGTGTGAGAAGATGTATACACATCCAAACACACATCCAAGTAATCTGAGACCTCTGCATCACAAAAAGAAAGCTGAAAAACAGTGGGTGGCCAAACCAAGTGCTACTTGCAATGTTGTCTATTCTTCCCTTAAGAGTAGTATCTCCGTTCTTGGTATTTTGATAGTGGGTGCTCTAGGCACATGACTGGGAACCAAGATGTTCTAATAGACTATAAATAAATCTGTGGGGGAAAGGTGAATTTTGGTGGTGGTGCTCAAGGCAAAATTGTTGGGAAAGGAACCCTAGATGTTAAGGGACTCCCAAAATTGCACAATGTGTACCATGTGGAAGGCTTGAAAGTCAACCTGATTAGCATCAGTCAGTTATGTGATGATGAACTCTATGTGAAATTTGATAAACACTTGTGTGAAGTGTTTAATAAAGATAATAAGTGTGTGTTCACTGGTCCTAGGTCTGTTGATAATTGTTATCAATTTGGTGACAATCTTTCATGCCTAAGCTCCAAAGCTAATGATGTCAATCTGTGGCACCAAAAATTAGGTCATGCTAGTAGTAGAAAACTGGAAGAACTTCAAAGTTTTGAAGCTATAAAGGACCTCCCTAAGTTGAACTTCAAGAACACTGATGTCTATGATTTATGTCAGAAGGGAAAATAAACAAAAGCCTCACACAAAAAGATCCAATAGTGCTCCACATCTAAGTGTTTGGAGTTGATACACACTAATTTGATGGGACCTATTGAAGTAGAAAGCTTTGGTAGGAAAAAGTATGCTTTTGTGTGTGTTGATGACTATTCTAGGTACACATAGGTGATGTTCTTAAGGGAAAAATCTGAGACAATTGGAGAGTTCAAAAATTGGTACAAAAGGGTTAGAAATCTTTATGGTCTTAAGGTTGTGAGGATTAGATCTGACCATGGCACTGAATATGAGAACTCAATGTTTACTGCTTTCCGTAACTTTAAGGGAATTGTTTTGGTAAAAAACAATCAAATGTAATATAAATCGGAACAAGTTCGAGGAAGGTGCAATGGAGTATAATCGATATAACAATGAATATAAGATGACTCGATCATGTAACGAGGAAAGCCCTTGAGACAACTATCTCGCCGGCACAAAACCTCGGAAGGTGTTTATGGTCACCTTCGTTCCAAACGGTAGTATTGATCTTTCGATGAGTTACAAATATTTGAGCTATGGCGGATTACAAGAATGTATGCGTGAAATGTGTGTGCTAGTGTTCCGGCCATTTAGTCCTTTAAATAGAAAAAGATAACTGAAGATAACAAAACCCTAACAAACTTTTCTAAAATCTCGGCCTTGTTATCTTGGTCTTGACTTGGTCTTTCAACCGTTGAAGTGTGTCCATGAAAAAGGTTTTTCCCACGTTCTATTTACCTGTAATTAAAGATACAATAAAAATAATTAGATAATGATTTAATTATCTAAGTAATTTTCACCTTGACCACGGGTTCGAAGATGATGACATGCTGGCAACTTTTCATGATGTAGCGATCCTGAATTTACCCACAACAATTGTCTCCAAAAATTGTCTTTTAATGAATTTAAATAGGCAGTTTTTCTACTACCTTCCAGAAGCTTTGGCGGTTTAATTAACTTGAGGAGACGTGGTAGTTGAGGAGTTTTAATCCGTCTTAATTAGCGTAAATAACGAGGATCTAGGGTTTTTAACTTAGATTCCTTTCGTTTTCTTCCTCACTTTCTCAACGTTTCTTCCATCTTCTTCACGGCGGTGAAATCATCCAAGGTAATAATCTTTCCCTCTCTCTTTCCTTTTTCGAAAATATGGTTAAGCCAAGAAAAGGCAAGGCTCCAAGAAATCCTTTGAGCTTGAGCGAGGATGGGGATTACTCTTGCGAGGGCTTGCTAGCAAAACCTGATGAAGAGGTTTGCACTTTCAATAATGAGCAAATCTAATCCGTTAAGGATCGAAGATGCTTCCTAGATTCTGCCATCTTCAGGCCTTTCGATGTGTTTATTAAGGCTGATTTTGTGTCTCCACATTGGATTTGTTTTTACAAGTATCCCTTTGCCCGAGGTTTTTCGTATCCTTTCCCTTCGTTGATAACTGAGTTTTTTAGAAAAACGAATTTGGCCTTCGTCCAAACAATGCCCATGATTTGGAGGATTTTCTCTTGTGTTATGAGGGTAAATCGGGAGTTTGGGTTAGACATAGGTTTAAGAGAAATAGCATTCGTATATGAGCTCCAAACCTTTGGCTCTACGAGGTATCTTTTTAAAACCAGGTCTGGAATGAAACCACTGTTTTTGAGAGTAACGGTAAACGATAGGGGTTGGAAGTCGAGATATTTCTTTGTTGAGAAGGATTCTTTGGAGGAAGGAGACTTCTTGGCAACGAAATGGAACAGGGAAGGTATCCTTCTTAAAACTTCTATTTTCTTTATTTCCCGCACTTACTTGAATTTGTAATTTCTCTATTTGTCTTTGCATCTATTGATTGGGCAAAACTTTTCCCACCTTCTACCGAAACTATAGATAAGGTGAAGAGATTGTTGGAGTTTTCAGAGGAGGAGCGATCCTTCAAGCCGTTTGAAGCAAGAGTCGTTTCTGAGGATCAAGAGATACCACCATCTACCGAGATGTCTACTGGTAAGATTCTACTTGTCCCAATTTGCATTTTGATTTTGCCTCCATCTCATAGCTTGTACTCTGTTTTCGACAGTTTTCAAATTCACAGCTGCATTTTAGGAACTTTGAATTTGATTCCCTAGATTTTGAATATCAATTCTATTTTAGTAGGGTTTTGATGCAGCAGAGACAAAAATGAATTGTCTCATAGAAAGGAACAAGAAGCTAGTTTTGGAGGCGTTACAGGCGAAGAAACAGAAGGATGTTTTGACTAAGAGAGTGGAGGATTTACAGAACGAGGTTGAGAGTTTGATGAAGGGCATGTCTTCCATTCAAGACACTCAATTGCAGGAAATTGAGGATGTGAAGAAGAATATGATGGCCTCAGCTGCCAAGAGTATGATTGAAATCAAAATCCAAATGATGGTGGAGTTTCAGGAGGGGAAACATACAGGATGGGACATCGAGCAGCAACGTTTTCTTTTGAAGGCTTTTGATGGCAAAGGAGAGGAAGGAGGAGAAGTATCCTCTGGTGTGAAGGATGATGACATCCTAGAGGAAGGAGTAGCGACAACATCTACGGCAGTAGCCACCCCGTGAAGGAAATCAAAAAATGGTTCATTAGGTTTTAAAAACTTTTGGTTTGAAGATGGGCTGTGTTCCAAAGACAATGTTTAAATATTTTGGGTTGGTTCAACACTTTTTATGTTTTGTAGGGTAAAAAACTTTGCTTTGCTTGGGTTTTTAAAACACTTTTGCTCATGGTTTGAAAAATGAAAATAGAAGGTTGACATGTTAACCTTTTCGGAGATATTGACAACTTGCGAGTGGATGTATAAATCCTTGCAATCACTTTGATTGACATGTAAATGTCAATAACCTTTTGTTCTTAGGTGGCATGAATATGTAATTCTTAGGGTCAAAACACATTGACTGAGTGGAGATGTGTAATTCGTATATATTAAACACACGAGCCCATCACACACCTCAATCAAGGTTGACATCATGCGCTCCAAGCGAGGTGTTTAAACCTTAATGAGATGAAAGAAAGTAATATCTTTAAACCTTTGAAGAGATTAAGTACCTTTAACGGAGGTGAGATGGCCAGTCTCAAAACGGTTGTTTTCACGAGGACTTGTTTGAACGGGCGACTTCTTGCAAAATAATAAGATAGTGAGAGATTTTGACATCTATTCTGATGTCATATTTTATTTGATAAAAGGAAGTATAAAAGCACTAAAACTTCATATTTTTTTTTACTTTAGACAAAAAGTAAGGAAATAATTAAATAACGATCGTACCTGACTAAGATGTTAACTTCTTGGAATGATGTTAACATCTTCACTTGTTACGGAATTTATTCAAATGTTTCTTGTTTCCTTGCAAAACAGAAACATGTTAGGGGTGGGCGTTAGCTTAGCTAATGCCTCTCCGATGCTTAAGTCAGTAATTGTTCAAAAGATAAATAAAATTGAAACAAGTATTTTTATTGGAAATAAAACGGAAAAGATCGTACATTGGTTTTATTTGCATTGGAATGTAATTGTTGAAACTTACATAAAATAGGACTTAAGGTGAATGGCATTCCAGCTTCGGGGAATCCTTGCTCCATTTAGAGTTGATAGCCAATATGAACCTTTACCTACTTCGGCATCAACCAAGTATGGTCCTTCCCATTTGGGGGCCATCTTTCCAGCATTGGGCTCTCTTGTATTTTGAAACACCTTTCGTAGGACTAGATAACCAACTTGGAACTTCCGCAATCTGACATTTTTGTTGTAGGATTTAGCAATCTTTTGCTGATACGCTGCTATCCTGATCTTGGCTAAATCCCTTAGCTCGTCAATGGTATCTAGATCATGACTCAGGTTGGCATCATTCTGTTTAGGTGTCGTCGACATCTTGTATCTAGCAGTAGGGACGACGACTTCTGCCGGGATGACTGCTTCTGCACCAAATACTAAGGAATAAGGGGTTTGACCTGTTGCGTTCTTTGGTGTGGTTCTATCTGCCCAAAGGACAAATGGAAGCTCTTATGTACATCTTCCTTTCTTTTGATCTAGCCTAAGTTGTTGATGATTATTTTGTTACTTGATTCTGCCTGCCCATTAGCTTGAGGATGTACTGATGAGGATGTCACCATCTTGACTCCCGATCTAGTGAGAAAATCCTGCGTCTTCTTGCTGATGAATTGGGAGCCGTTGTCACATATTATTTCAGAGGGGATGCCAAATCTGCTAAATATATTTTTCTTAATGAAGGATATGACTTCTTTATCACGAACTTGCATGTAGGATTCAGCTTCAACCCACTTTGAGAAATAATCAGTCATTGCTAGCAAAAATACCTTTCCTCCGGGAGCTCTAGGAAATTTTCCAACTATATCCATTCCCCACCTCATAAATGGCCAATGGGAGAGGATTGGATGAAGCAATTCTGCGGGCTGGTGCAAGATGTCACTATGCCTCTGGCAGGAATCACAATTCTTGGCAAAGATGGCAGCATCTTGATGCATTGTTGGCCAGTAGTAACCCATTCTTAGAGCTTTCTTATGTAAGCTTCTTCCCCTAGAATGATTACCACACGATCCTTCATGCAATTCTTTCAGAACATCCATTGCTTTGTCAGCTTTGAAACATCTTAAATATGGACCTTCAAAAGATTTCTTAAACAGCACATTATCTATTAATACGAATCTTGAAATCCTTACCCTGAATGCTCTGGCATTCTTTTAATCATCAGGGATGGTGCCATCTTGAAGATATTTAATTATTGGCGCCGTCCAAGATGTCTCTATCTGATTATCTGGGATGTCGTCATCTGTACAAAAAAGTTCTAACCTTTCCACGGCAGGGATGTCGACATGTATGATTGGTATATTGGTTTGAGATAAGCTTTTGAAAGCTGATCCAAGATTGGCCAATGCATCTGCTTGAGAGTTCTCCTCTCGGGGTATTTGTTCAAAGGAAAAGATTTGAAATTTGCTTGCCAGGATTTTCACAATGCCCAAATAAGCTGTCATCTTGGCATTTTTTGCTGCATAGGAACCATTAAAATGATTGACAAGTAACAATAAATCACTATATACCTGTATTGCTTTAATGTTCATGTCTAGAGCCACGGTTAGACCCAAGATTAAGGCTTCGTATTCTGCTTCATTATTGGTAGCTTTAAATCACATCTAATGGCCTGGGGTATTATGTCCCCGTGTGGTGACTTTTGGACAACACCTATCCCCGTGCCCCTCATATTAGAGGCACCATCTGTGAATAGAGTCCACTTTCGCAGTATGTCCCCATCTTGGAGCTGTTGGACTTCTAGTTCTACTTCTGGTTGCATGCTTGGACTAAAGTCTGCCAGAAAGTCTGCAAGTGCTTGGGATTTTAATGTTGTTCTAGGCTCATACTTGATGTCATAAGTGCTTAGTTGAACGGACCACATGGCCATCCTTCCTGACATTCCTGGTTTTCTCATTACACTTTTTGTCGGATAGTTAGTACGAATGACAATGATATGAGTTTCAAAATAATGTCTTAACTTAATTAAAGTAGTAATTAAAGCTAAGATCAATTTTCAAGGTGTGAATACCTGGTTTCCATATCTAGCAATGTTTTACTTATATAATATATCGGTTGTTGGACGCCATCTTAATCACGGACCAGGATGGCACTGACTGCAGTTTCGGAGACAGCTAAGTAAACGCATAATGGCTCACCTTCTTGAGGCTTTGAGAGCAGGGGAGGTGTTGACAGGTATAGCTTTAAATCTTGAAAGGCTTGTTCATGCTTTTCAGTCCACTCAAATCTAGAATTTTTCTTTAAGATGTCATAGAATGGCTTGCATCTGTCTGAGGATTTTTAGATGAATCGATTCAATGCTGCCACTTTCCCAGTCAATCTTTGAACATCTTTGACGGATTTAGGCGACTCCAGGTTGATGATGGCTTTTATTTGCTCCGGGCTTGCCTCTATCCCTCTTTGCGTCACCATGTAGCCCAAGAATTTATCAGACTTCATGCCAAAATTGCACTTCGTTGGATTTAACTTCATGTTGAATTTGTCCAGGATGTCAAAGGATTGAGTAAGATGTCGAACATGATCTTCAGCTTTCTTCGACTTTATCACCATATCATCGATGTACACTTCCATGGTGTCCCCAATCTGCTCTTTGAACATCATATTGACCAGCCTCTGGTATGTAGCACCTGCATTTATTAGTCCAAAAGGCATTGCAATATAACAATAAATACCTGTGAGAGTAATGAAGGCGGTGTCCTCTTGGTCGGATGGCTCCATCTGGATTTGCTGGAATCCTAAAGATGCATCCAAGAAAGTCAACACTTCATGTCCAGAAGTAGCATTGACCAAAGTATCAATGTGTGGCAAGGGGAAAGGATCTTTGGGGTAGGCTTTGTTTAAGTTTTTGAAGTCGACACAAACTCTCCACTTGCCGTTCTTCTTCTCTACCACCACCACATTTGCTAACCATCTTGGGTAATTGACTTCTCTGATCATCTTAGCTTTGAGCAATCTGTCTACTTCTTCCTGAATGATTAGATTCCTTTCTTGTGTGAAATTCTGTCTCTTTTGGTGGATTGGTTTGAAGGATGGGTCAATGTTGAGTTTATGGGTGATGACGTCTTTGCTGATGCCTGTCATGTCTTCATGCTTCCAAGCGAAGATTTTAATCCTGTTTTTTAGGAGGCTGACAAGATTTTCCTCGATCTCTGCTAGAACATCTTGACCAATTAGCACCTTGAGATCTGGGTTCGAGGGGTATAAGAATATCTCTTTCACGTCATGCTCCTTCGCCTCCAGAACCTCACGGGCCTTTCTCTGTAATTGCTATGCCATCTTTGGAGATGTGTTAGTACCCGGTCCGAAAAAAGGCATTTTTAAATGTCTGGCCCGGTTATTTAAGTGAAACCCTAAAAAACCTACTCTTTATTCTGTCAAATCCGCCGTCGGCCGTACGCGTGGAAAGTACGCCAGGATATTGTGCCGATCGGCCCTTTCCCTGTTGAGTGGCCGATCGAACCTTTATTATTGTGCCGATCGAACCTAAAACAATTGGTCGATCGACCCTTCTTTCCTGTGCCGATCGGACCTTATATTTAAGGCCGATCGACCCTTGCTCTGGCCCAGCCCAAATACCGAAGCACTATAAATAGGGGTGCCCGGTTACAGTTTTCAACACACAATTTATTCCGGTGAAATGAGGACTACACTTGTTTCGTCCGTATTTCTCTCCATTCCTTCCGAATCGCCCTAGATTCGATCCCAAAGTTTTGCTACAATTGGTAAGACTCTCATTAATGTTTTGTTCCTTATTATTATTATTATTGCCATAATATTCGCATGCTTATTATATTTTAATTATGCCTTTATGTTAGATTTAGGACCTTTTTAATATATTTAAATATGCTATAGCCGAGGATGATCTAAGGTTTCGCCCAAGAAAACCCAATGGATCTAGGAACTATTTCTTACCTTCCACCTTAGTTATAATTATCCCATGATCAACAATTCCCCAAGGATGAACGTTGATTAGTGCACCTTCCGAGGGCCTAACTCAAAGGTTCTAGGGTGTGATCATCAATTAATTCTTTCTCTCCCCTCCTCCTTATGCATGATCCCGTTTCTTCTATCTATTCCTGTAAACACCGCACACAACCAACACCCCACATGCTAGAAAGACCGATCCGTCGGGCAATAGGAGTGATAGCGTTTCTTCTTCTATTGTAACTTGACCCCCGAACCCAATTAACTGTTTAGCCTTTTTTCAAAGCTTTGGGCTATATCAAAGTGGCGTGGCGACTCTCAAAATTAAACTAATATTTTAATATGGTTTAAAGCGAGTGTCACTAAATGAATATCCCATTTCGATTCGACATTATATGATTAATTATTTCAAACTTCCGAATGCGCGTTGCATCGGGACGGGGTATTCACAGTGGCGACTCTGCTGGGGAACTGTTTTGAAACTTTTTCAAACTAAGTGGGTCAGACTTTCGTTTTCTTTTATGGTGTTGTATTTTGCTTTCGTTTTCTATCTGTTCTATTCTTAACTGTTGCATTGCATGCATGCATCTCATAAAACAAAAATTTCTCTTTTTTCCTTAAAAAGAATTAGACTTTTTACCTCACACTACCACTAGAGTCCGTGTCACACTGCACAGACACCCTTTAACCCATCGGAAAAGCCAAAGTGCGGGAAGTGTGGTGATCATGTCGCCTCCCTTCCGAGTCTCACTTGGCCATCCACTCATCAGTGCGCTTCGGCTGCACGATGGGAGCCTGAAATCTAACCCTTGTGTCACCCACTTTACTAGGAATACACTCCATGTGACCGGTTGGTTTGACTAGCTTTTTTATGTAGACAATTAATAAGGTCTTTATGTTAAATCACTACGAATCAATGATAGGTCAAGATCTATCGAGAGATTAAAAGCACTAAAAAATTGATTTCCTTTTAAAAGGACGTTCTATGTAAAGTTTGAATGCTTGATCTTGTCCTATCATGGGTCTGTAGTACTTTCCATAAATATCATATTAATTGTCTATATGAGACGGTTAGTCGTTAGGATCCACCACTTTAGGACATTTAGTTAGTTGCGAAAAAGGGGTATCCCTTCCAACCAAGAGTAGGTTCTATAAAAAGTTTTTTGTAAATAAAATGCTTAACTATCCTTCAATCTAGGACCCTTCAAAGTTCTACCTCTCATCTCTTCAACCTTCCACAGTCTGCTCCCTTAGTCTTAAAACCATCCATAGTTTAGATCCTTTATCTCTAGCACCCTTCGGCCAAAGACCCACCTAGGTCAAACCACCATCTAGGGCCTACCTAAGCCAACTTACCAATCAAGTCCAATTCTCATCCAAGTCCAATTAACTCACCTAGATCACCCTCATTTGACCAAGGATCGAGTCATCTTCCTCTTTTACATTCATCCCCCTCGAACTACGGTGACCTGAGACTCGTATCTTAAATGGTAAGGGTTACGTAGGCAACTTCAGCCCGGTCAAACTCAAAATTGTGGAGGTCAAATATTTTCTCAAGGACGCCTTAAGATTAATTATGAATCTAATTCAACTCATTGGTTTGACTCCGCCATATGTTCTTACAGAATTCCACATCATGTCTCTGGAGAAAAGCATTGAAACCCTCAAAGAAGTCTCAAACATGAGGTTGGGAGTGATCAACCTCCTCAAAGACATGCATGAAATTGAGCAGCACCATTTGTCTTACATTCAGGAATACTTGAGAAGAGTTCCTCCTCTTGTTCAATTCCAGAGTCCCTACCATCCACATGCTTGTGGTCCCACTTATGGTTCAACGCATCAGAATTTCTCATTCAGGAGGCCTGCCGTGGCCACCAACCAACGAAAGGCACCAATACCCGAGAAGAAGATCAACAAGGAATATTTTGATGACTTGGGAATGCCCGTGGGTGAGTTCTTTGACATTTTGGTGGGAAAGAGCTTGGTCAAGCCACTTGAGAATTATGAACCGATAAACCCAAGGGAAGACTTAGATACATCCAAGTTTTGCAGATACCACAAGTACGCTGGGCATACCACTGACAAATGTGTGCAACTGAAACGCTCAATTCAAAGATTGATCAACCAGGGGAAGACCCAAGGCCTCATTGATGAGGGAACCCTCACCCTTCGAAGGAAGATTTAGATTCATTCAGTCTTGTAGGTTCTAGTGTGGGCATTGGTATGTAATGTCCACTTTAGAATAGTTACTTCAATAATAAAATAGTCTTTCTTTCTTTTCTCTCTAGACTTGAGACACAATCTCGCATTACTTTCAAGAAGATTGTTTTATTTATAATTATCACTTGGTTGCTAATCTCACTGATAAACTCACCGGCTAATAAAGTAAACAATGAATGAATGCTTTGATTGGAGTGAACAACTCACTGTCCCTTCCTCATATACACCACCTCTATGCACCTTTCTCTCATATACTTCCTCCATACTCCACCATATACTTTTCATGCACTATCTCCAAACCCTCTCCTTGTACACACCCTCTATGCTCCCTCGAGCATACACTTCCTTAAATACACTCTCCCCCACTTAAACATCCTTTTCATATGATCAAGATAAGCAAAGACCGTTGTTGCTCATCATCAGAAAATAGCTGCTCACGCCACTGCAATTTAAAGAAGATGCAAGGAGTTGTTCTTATCCTTCACAAGTGCTACATGAATATCAACTTGGGGCTCACCAACCCCCAAATCTCGCGTCTCCTCTGATTTTCCATTTGATCGATAAGCTTTCATTGAATATGCTCACATATCTTTCTCATGGTCTGAATATATTTTGCCTTACATCAATAAGTCGGTTAAATGAGTTTGCATTTATTTTAAAAAATACTCTTTTGAGAATGCTATCCAGTAGCGATTGAAGCTTAACCCTCTCACCATAGGAAGCCATAACCTTATTCTCACTAAATAATACCCTTTCATTTCAAGATCGACAAGTTTTGAGACCCTAAGGAAGAAACTCAGACAAGGGGCTCCCTCGACTCACAAAAGAAGGAACCACCTCCAAGCCCAAGAGGGAAAAGGTAAAAAACATCCTAAAGCATACGCTAGGGGCTATCGCGAGCAAACGAATCCGAAGGATTTTCTCGATAAGAGGGTGTTTGAAAAAAAAAAAAAACCTTCATCACCCCGAAGTGAACCTCCCAAAGGTTGTGAAAATGAGACATCGAGTGAAGGTCCTATCGTGATCAAGTTACCTGCTGAAATCACAACGAACTCGCGAGAAGAAGCAACAAAGGTCCCCTCTTGGACAAATCCCGTAAACAAATTCCAAGTCCATCCTCTCACTTTTAGAGGATTCCATCACCACCCTTGACCTTGTCAAAATCAAAGTTAACCTCGCTCTTAGAGGTTCTGAAGAAGCAACAACAAGAAAATCCCTTCACCTTAGAGATCCCAAACACATCCCGCAAACCAACCTCTCAGCAAAAGGCCCAGCCAACCTCTCACTTTAAGAGGCCATGTTAATCATCACCCAATGATCGATCGCAACCCAAAGACCAGCTACAACCTCTACCGGATGGCATTCTCATTCTGAGTCACTTGTTATCCTATGTGAGCATATTGCATACTCTCGCCAAGTTTGGGAACTCGTCCTATTCTTGAAATTCGTTTATTCGACTCTTCAAACACTGTCTGCAATAGTCCCACTGGGGCTTCGCATCCGTGCCTCTCAACGGCACTCCGGTAAAAGCAAGGAGACGCGCGCCAGGGACTACTCCCCTCGGCTTGTGTGAACAAAGGAGCAACGAATCTTAACTTGAAAGACAGAAAAATAGAAGGGGCTATAATCAGTCAAATCCCAATTTTTCTTCCACTCCAGTCTTGTTTCTTCCACTCCAGTCTTTTTTCTATTTTTCATTCTTTCCCATAAAGAAGATCAATGCAGTGGCAGCCTGCACGAAAATTACCACCAAACAGCCCAGAGCAGCAAGCAACAACGAAACATCCTTCTCCTTCCAAAAGTCAAGCCAGATTTCCAACTTCTAATCAAAGCAGTCATTATTTGTTTACTTATATAATTGGAATTTGATAAACCAATCAGTGAGGTCCATTCTCGAGCAATCAAAACATAATTCTGAATAAAACAAGTCTTCAAATGTCTCGACAAGTCTTCTTTTCTACAATCTAGGAAGAGCCAAACACTGTCTTTCTGTCAGCAGGGGCTTCCATACACTTTTCTACACCTAGTGATGCTTATACTCTCCCAAAAGAGTCAAACCCAAAAGCGAGAGTGTCATACACGAATTCGGGATCCATTCCCACTTTCGAAAAAATGTGCCCCTGCACATATGCATTTCCGAGTCTTGTCCAAGTGACTGATTGACTATTGTTCAAAACGAGGGGTCGCCTCCATGGCCGCAAGATGACTCTGTCTGCAATAGGGATACATTAAATCTCTCCAAGCCGGGGCTTTTGTTAAGCTGTTCTCTCAGGCTTTCTTTACCAGATTCCCTTCAGGTTTGCTTTGCATCATCAACTGGGGCTTCGCCATTCCCTTCAGGTTTGCTTTGCATCATCAACTGGGGCTTCGCCATTCCCTTCAGGTTTGCTTTGCATCATCAACCGGGGCTTCGCCATTCCCTTCAGGTTTGCTTTGCATTATCGACTGGGGCTTCGCCAAGGTCACTTCATCAAAAATTGAGGCTCCCCTCAACGGAAATGGGTCGACTATGTGATTCTTCAAAAAAGGCCAAGGGCTCTAACAAGAATCGTGGCTCCAACGAAGTCATATCTAGCAAGAAGGGCATCCCTTGTCATCAAGATCAGCATGTGGTAAACTCTTTGAGTTAGTTAGAAATATAATTAATCATAAGGCCCCCTTATCAAAATAACACACTTTCAAAATGCCACCCTCTTTGGCACCTTGTTTACAAAATCACTCTTTGGTCTCCACAAATTTTCAAATCTACCAAAGACGCCTCTCTGTGACTCTCAAGATGACCCGGTCCTACCCCTTATCTCTGGACATCAAACTTATCCAACCCCATCTTCTATCATAAAACACCTACTCAGCCTCGCCCTGCTTAAACCATAACCTTTTTGCTCAAATTGCCTTGTTCAGAAGTGCCACAAATCTAAACCCTAGCCTCAAGCCTAGGTGACCAAAAACCTCTCAAAACCCTAGCTTCAAGCCTAGGAGACAAGTACCTTTCTAAACCCTAGCTTCAAGCCTAGGAGACAAGTACCTCTCAAAACCCTAGCTTCAAGCCTAGGAGACAAGTACCTTTCTAAACCCTAGCTTCAAGCCTAGGAGACAAGTAACTTTCTAAACCCTAGCTTCAAGCCTAGGAGACAAGTACCTTTCTAAACCCTAGCCTCAAGCCTAGGAGACAAGTACCTTTCTAAACCCTAGCCTCAAGCCTAGGTGACAAATGCCTCCCAAAACCCTAGCTTCGAGCCTAAACCCCTCTCTAAACCATAGGGTAACTGCCTTATACGTCAATTTCTAGGATAACTTTTCATTGCAATGTACAAAATAGAAAATAGAAACATTCAAATTAACTCATTAAGCTTGTACATAAAGCATTTGCATTACATCAGTGAGTCAGCATAAAAAAATAGAGTCTGCATGCTTCTTTCCTACTTTTTTCGCTACAGGTACTACAAAATAAAAAGTCCTAAAGACCCAGACGGGAGGTCGAAGCGCGACCGCGGGAAAATCTGGATGTCGAGCTACCCTCATCATGGGATCTCCGTCTCCGCTGCGCCGGATCCACGTCCACTGACCTCTGGGATTGGCAGGAAAGTGCCTGCACTGCACTCCTCAGTAGACAGCTCAGTACATTGGTCTGCCTCACAGCCCGCACATAAGAATCTCGGGTGACCTACATAATCATGCGCGAGAGTTACACCATGGCTAAAACATAATGATCGATGCATAAGAAGGAAAAGTAAGAGGCATACCCCGCCGGCACCGCCTGGAGGAAGCTGAGCACCCTCTACCTCATCGGCCTCTGTGGGCGTCAAGTCTACCCTCACCTCCCCGTCGGCCATATGCACAAAGAAATGGTCGGGAAATGGAGGCATATCTGCAATCTCGGGATGTCCAGCACCCATCGGCTCGGGGATAACCAAACCCTGCCCCCCTATACCGGCGGCCTCGCGGCCTCGGCGGTCCGCCTCACCACCTGCGGTGATCTCATAAAAAGCTCCACAAAGTCCACATAGCCCATATCAAGCCTGAACTGATAAGCAGGGACCCCAAGTAGATACTCCGCCCTCCTCGCCAATCGGTTCGGATACCACATATTCCTGGGAGGATGTTGGGGCGCATAAAGCGGAGCCCACGCATAGTGCTGTCTCGCCACCCGCTCACCCAAGTACATCTCATCAAGAAGCGGGGCCCAACCAACAATCTGCGGGAAGCAGTCACATCCCGGACAGCACCAACCATCTCTGAGGCCTCAGGAGTCCAAGGGTAGAGCAAAAACTCAGGCCTACTGGGACCATCAAGAACAGCCCTCAAATCGAACTCACGAACCGTCTTTGGGAACCCCTCAATCCGATTCTCCTTCCTCCAGTACCGCAAGACGGGCACATCCCGAGTCTGGTCCCGCAAAGTGAACGGCGCGACACCGAAAATCTCATAAACCCAGGCCTGCAAAAGACGCGGAAAGCGGATATTTATAAAGGCAGAAAGACAAGTAACAAGTAAAAGGACAATGAAAATGACAAAAGTCGGCATACCTCCAGAACAAACTGAAAGGCATCAAAAGAAGAGGTATTGGACCTCGAAACAGTATCAAGAGCCCGATACAGCTCGGCCAAGCCGGCCCCTCCCCAAGAGATATCTCGCACTAAGCTCAAATCAGTCAAGGCGCCCAACAAAGAGAATCGGCACACTGGGCCCGAGTTGGGGAAAAGCGATACTGAGAATCCGTACCAAAGGAATCCCCTGACAAGTGCGTCAAGCCCGTACTGGCCAGCCCTGTACTGATCAATAGCAGCCTTGACCAGCTTGTACAACCTCCCCGCATCAACGCCGAAATTTCTGCTCGAGCCTAAGCTAGCGCCAAACAGCTGAATCTGACGAGCCGGGTCGGCATAAAGGGTATCATCAAAAGGCAATGCTATGTCCGTGAACCTCAATCCAGTAAGGACGGCAAAGTCTGTAGGAGTGATCGTGGCCTCACCCCAACTCAAATGGAAGGTATGTGTCGTGTCCCACCAGAACTCCCGACACGCCTTCACCACGGCAGTACACTTCCTGGTCTGGCCCATCAGTGAGACCATGTCAAAAAAGGGAGCCAACCCCAAGCTCCGTACCCTCTCACGAGGACCACCCTCACCAGCCGGCAAAAGGGCCCACAACTCACCAACCGCTCTAAGGGAGCTACGTCCCTTCATCTTCTTCCCCTGCAGGTAAACACAGCACAGGTACGTGTCATTACTCGCATTTAAAATAATAAACACTTTGCACATGCATGAGATATTCTGTTGTTAAATAAAAAAAATCTTTACCTTCATCCCGACGCGGGAGCGAAGACCGGTGGATCCATGAAAAGCCAAACCCGGATAAAAGTCGGACTGGTTGAACAACAGAAAATGCAGCCTCGAGGGCCGATAATTGTGCGAAGCCCGCCGCCTCCTAGCCTCAACGTCCCCGCCGGCGTCACTCCTATCACTCTCCCCGGCGTCAGGATCACCCTCCTCTTCATCATCATCGCCGCCGTTACCACCGTCGTCGCCGCCAAAATGACCGCCGTGTCCGCCACCATTGGCGCCATGTCCGCCACCACTGCCGCCATGTCCGCCACCACTGCCGCCATGATTGCCGCTGCCACCACCGCCATGACCGCCATGGCTGTCATCATCACCACCTCCATAACCACCATAACCTCCATAACCACCCTCAAAACCACCGCCAATATTGCCATAACCGCCCCCAAAACCACCAGAATCGCGGCTGCTCCCGGCACCATGGCCACTCGCTCCAACTCCACCACCATAGCCAAAGAGGGCGTCTCCCATACCTCCGGTGTACGAGCCCAACGATGGAGCATCCGGTCTATTGAGCAAGAGTTCCAAAGCGGCAACATCGGGATCCATGGCAATACCTTAGCAAAACTCGGCACAAATCAATGGAACTCAAGAAATTTTTCGGCGAGGAAAAAGCTTCAGAAAATTCGTAAAGAGGAAGAAGAAGACGTAAAGGAGAAGAAGACGGACGGCTTTAAAGGCCGATCGGCCGTAAAATCTGACCAATGAGAGGAAGGGCCGATCGGCCCATTATTTTGTGCTTCTTTGGGACCATCGAACGGTCCAGATCTCATCTTGGTGCCGCGGATCCGCGTCAAATCGTCCTCAGCCAATCAGAAGGAAGGGCCGATCGACCCTTCCCCTTCCCCGCTTGACACGCGTTCCCTCGGTCAGAGTGTTTGACCAGGTTATTAAATAACCTCTCCTTTTTTCAAAAAACCTCCGTTTTCAAAAAAACCTTTTTTCAAAATAAATTCTTTTTTATTTTATAACTCAAAACTTTTTTTTGTTTTATCAAAATCCTACTTTTTTCGGGGTGACTCCCACAAAGTCAAATTCCTATTATTTCGGGGTGACTCCCACAAAGTCAAAATCCTATTTTTTCGGGGTGACTCCCACAAAGTCAAATTCCTATTTTTTCGGGGTGACTCCCACAAAGTCAAAATCCTATTTTTTCGGGGTGACTCCCACAAAGTCAAATTCCTATTTTTTCGGGGTGACTCCCACAAAGTCAAAATCCTATTTTTTCGGGGTGACTCCCACAAAGTCAAAATCCTATTTTTTCGGGGTGACTCCCACAAAATCAAATTCTTATTTTTTCGGGGTGACTCCCACAAAGTCAAATCCTTATTTTTTCGGGGTGACTCCCACAAAGTTAAAAATTCCTATTCTTTCGGGTTGACTCCCACATGGTTAAAATTCCAATTTTCCGGGTGACTCCCTCATAGTCATACTCTCACAATTTTTTAGGTGACTCCCGCACAGTCACGTCTTCGCATTCCAGTGACTTTCACACAGTCACGTCTTCGCATTCCAGTGACTTTCACATAGTCACGTCTTCGCATTCCAGTGACTTTCGCGCAGTCACGCATCCTCGGGTGATTCCCGCACAATCGCATCTTTGGTTTGAGACGCTGCACGTCCGCCACTCTCGGGTACTAAACGCCCACTCTTCCGAACTACGACTTGGCTTGATTCCTATTGGGATACGTAGGTAGCCCGACGTGGGTCCAGCCGCTCGACCTATCTGGTCATCTTTTTTGCGACTCAGCTCGAGTCCAAACCTCACATCCGCGAGATCATCGTCTCACCTCCTGAAATCCCTTTTTTCAGGACGGATCCTATTCTTTTATCGTCGACCCCACTTGTCTTACAAGAAGTGTCGTCGAGGGGCTACTGTTAGTACCCGGTCCGAAAAAAGGCATTTTTAAATGTCTGGCCCGGTTATTTAAGTGAAACCCTAAAAAACCTACTATTTATTCTGTCAAATCCGCCGTCGGCCGTACGCGTGGAAAGTACGCCAGGATATTGTGCCGATCGGCCCTTTCCCTGTTGAATGGCCGATCGAACCTTTATTATTGTGCCGATCGAACCTAAAACAATTGGTCGATCGACCCTTCTTTCCTGTGCCGATCGGACCTTATATTTAAGGCCGATCGACCCTTGCTCTGGCCCAGCCCAAATACCGAAGCACTATAAATAGGGGTGCCCGGTTACAGTTTTCAACACACAATTTATTCCGGTGAAATGAGGACTACACTTGTTTCGTCCGTATTTCTCTCCATTCCTTCCGAATCGCCCTAGATTCGATCCCAAAGTCTTGCTACAATTGGTAAGACTCTCATTAATGTTTTGTTCCTTATTATTATTATTATTGCCATAATATTCGCATGCTTATTATATTTTAATTATGCCTTTATGTTAGATTTATGACCTTTTTAATATATTTAAATATGCTATAGCCGAGGATGATCTAAGGTTTCGCCCAAGAAAACCCAATGGATCTAGGAACTATTTCTTACCTTCCACCTTAGTTATAATTATCCCATGATCAACAATTCCCCAAGGATGAACGTTGATTAGTGCACCTTCCGAGGGCCTAACTCAAAGGTTCTAGGGTGTGATCATCAATTAATTCTTTCTCTCCCCTCGTCCTTATGCATGATCCCGTTTCTTCTATCTATTCCTGTAAATACCGCACACAACCAACACCCCACATGCTAGAAAGACCGATCCGTCGGGCAATAGGAGTGATAGCGTTTCTTCTTCTATTGTAACTTGACCCCCGAACCCAATTAACTGTTTAGCCTTTTTTCAAAGCTTTGGGCTATATCAAAGTGGCGTGGCGACTCTCAAAATTAAACTAATATTTTAATATGGTTTAAAGCGAGTGTCACTAAATGAATATCCCATTTCGATTCGACATTATATGATTAATTATTTCAAACTTCCGAATGCGCGTTGCATCGGGACGGGGTATTCACAAGATGTCAACGCCATCATGGATGTCATGTTGCACTCTTTAGCTGACTACTGATCACTGTAAACCTTGACAACTCCCCAGGGTGTCGGCATCTTCACACATTGATGATAAGTGGATGGCGCTGATTTCATTCCATGGATTCAAGGTCTTCCCAAGATTACATTGTAACATGTGGCACTATCGATCACGCAGAATCTCTCCATGGAGTTGATACCTTTAACATAAACTGAAGTGTGATTTCCCCCACTGTGCTTTTGGTTTCTCCACTGAAGCCCACGAGCACCGAGGTTCTCTTTATAATGCTTTCTTCAGGAATCTTCATTTCTTTCAAGGAATCTAGCATAATGAGGTTTACAGAACTGCCTCCATCTACTAGGATACGTCTGACTTTGCAATTGGCAATCTGGAGAGCAATGACCAAGGCGTCATGATGAGGATCCATAACATTTTCCCTGTCTCTTTCTTCAAAGGAGATGACATCTTGGGATGTGAGCTGTGACATCTTTGAGAGTATCTCAGGCTTCTCAACCTTAGCTTGCTTGGCGAATCTTTTAGTTGCAGAATAAGAAGTACCAAAAATATCCGAACAACCACTAATAACATTAACTACCTTAGTTACCGGTGGAGGAGATGGTGGTCTAGTTGCAACGGGCTCTTTGTTCTTCGTATTGATCTTGCGGTTTCCAAGGAGTTCTTTAAGATGTTCCTTAGATAACAGGTAACTAATCTCCTTCCTCAAGGCAATGCAATCTTCGGTAAGATGTCCAAAATCCTCGTGGTAGGCACACCACTTGGATTTATCCTTCCAATCGGACAACTTGTCACCCTTTCGAGGCCACCTTGCTTTATCTCCAAGATTGCTCATTGCGCATAGGATACCTGAAACATCAACAGAGAAACAATAATCAGAAATTTTAGGAGATTCAAAATCATCATCGTCTCCACCATCTTCCACACAATTGACTTTGTTATGGTCATTTCTGTTGTAAGGTCTGGATCTGCTCTACCTTTGGTGAGACGACTATGTCTTTCTGTCAGGATGGTCATATGATGAAGCCTTGTCAGGATGCTTGGACTGCTGCACCTTGTCCTCTTCTAGCCTGATGAACCTTAAAGCTCGGTTTTGGATATCCTCCATCTTCTTGCATGGGTTCATCACCAAATCTTCATAGTAAGGGGAATCTTTATTCAAGCCCATTTTGAAGGCTTCTGCAGCTGTCGCCATGTCCAGGTAGGGGATCTCCAGGACTTCTTTATTAAACCTATTAACATAGTCTTTCAAGGCTTCGGCGGGCTGCTGGGTGATGCGGTAAAGATCACTGGTGAGCTTCTCAAACTGTCGGCTGCAAGAGAATTGATTGTTGAACAGGTTGACAAGCTGAGCAAATGACCCAATAGAACCAGGAGGTTGACGAATCAGCCATTTCAATGCTGGTCCCACCAACGTCGAACCGAACCCTCGACACAAACAAGCCTCACAAAACTGGAGCGGGATGCAAACGATCTCCATATTTTCTGGGTAATGGGCAACATGCTCCTCAGGATCCGAGCTTCCATCATACAAGTTCATGGCTGGCACACTAAATCCTTTAGGGATGTCGACATGCGCAATTGCTGGAGTAAAGCGAGACTGATTGTAACGTGTTGGGGAGACTGCTGGATAGGCTGGGTGATGCCTGGAACATTCATGATCATGTCCCTCAACTCCTGAAGCTGATTCGCAATGTAGGTACCTGCAAAAGGGTTAGTAGTACGAGCATTATTATCCAAAGCAGAACTAGTATTGAGATTAACAAAAGGATTAGCATTATCTGTAGAGGACGTCATGATGGTGCTATTAGTGAAGATGGGTCCTTCTAGAAAAGTCATCCTGTAGGCACTGGTTGCTAAGGGTGTCGACATCGCCACAGAAGTCGTCAGCAAAGGAGAAGACGTCAGGGTCAGTGATGACGACATCCTTACAGATGAAGCCATTGGAAGGAATTCATTGAAGGTATGAGAGATATCCCCAATGTTGAAGTCGAGGACTCTAGGACGGTAAGAGGAGACATCATCCATTCATTTGGACAGTAACTCTTGTTCCTTTTGCACCTTTATCAAGCTTTCGGCTATCAAGGAGGTGTTATTCTGTTGGCGATCAAGCTGATTCTTCATGTGAACAAGCATACTCTTGATCTCGGGATCAGGAGATGGAGACGTCTGCTTCTTGCCTGAATTTACAGGCGGAGGAGGAGGCAATGAATCTTGGCCTCCTGTTGCTGGCCTGCTACTGGTTTGGGGATTCACACTGCTAGGGATAGCAATGGTTTTGCTGGCGGCGGAAGTCATAGGTTGGGTAGACATGGTAAAAATGTAAGGATTTTAAACCGATTAAAAAACCAATGGTCCCTCGGTGGGCGCCAAATTGTTTTGGTAAAAAACAATCAAATGTAATATAAATAGGAACAAGTTTGAGGAAGGTGCAATGGAGTATAATCGGTATAACAATGAATATAAGATGACTCGATCATGTAACGAGGAAAGCCCTTGAGACAACTATCTCGCCAGCACAAAACCTCGGAAGGTGTTTATGGTCACCTTCGTCCATAACGGTAGTATTGATCTTTTGATGAGTTACAAATATTGGAGTTATGGCGGATTACAAGAATGTATGCGTGAACTGTGTGTGTTAGTGTTCCAGCCATTTAGTCCTTTAAATAGAAAAAGATAACTGAAGATAACAAAACCCTAACAAACTTTCCTAAAATCTCGGCCTTGTTATCTTGGTCTTGACTTGGTCTTTCAACGTTGAAGTGAGTCGATGAAAAAGGTTTTTCCCACGTTCTATTTACCTGTAATTAAAGATATAATAAAAATAATTAGATAATGATTTAAGAGGCTTTGACCAAATAGTCTCCCAGTCAAATAAAAACTACATTTAAGGACTAACATTATCAAAACCCCCAAAAAAAGTCCCTGAATATTTTCTGGACCAAATTGCCCTTGCACACACCCACTCACGCGCCCACTGCTCACAGCCTCACATGCACGCTTTTCTCTCTCTCTTATTTTCTTTTTTTTTTACATTTTATTCTTATTTCTTTTCTCTTTTCCTTTTTTTTTTACTTTACTTTTCTCTCTCTCTCTTCCTTTTTTTTCTCTTAAATTTTTAAAATGCAATATATTAAAATCTAAAAGTCGTAAAAATTATCCGAAACCACTGTTTTAATCGCATCGCCAAGACGAATAAAACAAGTTTACTCATCATATATTTCAAATTTTATAAATAAAATAAAATTATTTTTCAACAACTATGAAATAGACCTCACTGTTGTTCTATAAAAGAATGACATAAAAACTGTGAAATCTATCACACAGTTACGCACAATAATTGAGAAAGTGACCTCAACAATCATAACTGAGAAATTGACCTCACAGTTGTGAAAAAAAATATCAACAACTGATAAATAACTGGTAAACCATTTCACATTTATAAATAACTGTGAAACTGACCTCACAGTTTTAGAAGTGTGAAAAACATTTCACAGTTATTCACATCTCAACCAACAATTGTGAAATAGACCTCATTGTTGTGGACAAACAATCATAACTGAGAAATTAACCTCACCGATGTAAACAAACAATCAACAACTGATAAATAACGGGTAAACCAAACATACTAAGTAGCAAATTAACTGTGAAATTGACCTCACAGTTCTCAGTTTAAAAAGGTCAACAACCAAACCATTTCACATTTATAAATAACTGTGAAACTGACCTCACAGTTTTAGAAGTGTGAAAAACATTTCACACTTATTCACATCACAATCAACAAATGTGAAATAGACCTCACAGTTGTTTTGCTACTTAGTATGTGTGGTTTACCCGTGATTTATCTGTTATTCATGAATGTTTGTGCACAACTGTGAGATCAATTTCTCAATTATGATTGTGAGGTCACTTTCTCAGTTATTGTACATAACTGTGAGGTCAATTTCATTGTTTTATGTCATTCTTTCATAGAACAACTGTGAAACTGACCTCACAGTTTTAGAAGGGTGAAAAATATTTCACACTTAGTCACATCAAAACCAACAAATGTGAAATAGAGTCACAGTTGTTCTATAAAAGAATGACATAAAAACAGTGAAATTTATCACATTTATGCACAATAACTGAGAAAGTGACCTCACAATAACTTACTCGACTACTATAGAATTCCTAAACAAGTTCCATAAAATAAATCCAAACCACCAACAACAAAATTCATAACGTTACAAATTATGAGTTTCTCTTCCAACAAAAAAGGAAAATCGCCTGTGTTCATCAAGCGTTTGATCACCCAAACATCACAGCGACACCCAAAAATTTCAGCTTACAGGCTGCTGGTTGCCATAACCATTGGCCCCTTAAGCCCCTGCAGTAGCATACATGCCCCTTAAGCAAGAATTACATAAATCTTCAAGCATTAATAATGAAAATCGAGATAGAGAGAGAGAGATTACGTTCCAGGGACGAAAGCTTCCAACCAAGGAGAAGTGGTGGCGGAGGAGGATGAGTGGTGGTGAGCTGAACTCCAGTGAGATGAACATCAGTGGATCGAGAAGCAAGCCATCCACTGTCCAGCACTGTCTTCCCAATCCGCGACATATACTCAAATTATGCCTGAAAACCTTGGCATCGAAGTCAGAACCGACAGAAATCGAGGAAGATGAAGGAGTGGATTCGCCGGAGACAGATGAGCATCGGACGGAGATAGGTTTAGGGCAGCGAAAGAGCTTCAATTCAGGTGTAGAACCGTCTGTACGGATGGAGAAATGGGTGAATTGGAGAGAGATAGCCACGGCTAAACCGAACCCTAGCTCAATACATCCTCTGAGCTCATTGAGATCCTCATCGGTGAGGCTATTCCGCCGTGTTTGCTCTGCTTTCTCAATTGCGCGTGACCGCCATGGACTGAATTGCATCTAGAGAGAGAGAATGAATTGTATAGAGAGAGAATTAGAGGGGTAGTTTGGCCATTTAATGGTTATGAAATATTTAAAAAAGGAGCTAAGGGTTTATTGGTAAAATAGATTTAAACTTATGGACCCCAAGGTAGAATATGAAATGTGGTGTTTTTTTGGATAAATTCCACCTTCTAATAGGGACTTATTGGTAAAAATCCCATAATTTAATTATCTAAGTGATTTTTACCTTGACCACGGGTTCGAAGATGATGACATGCTGGCAACTTTTCAAGATGTAGCGATCCTGAATTTACCCACAACAGGAATCATACATGAATTTTTTGCACCTATCACTCCACAAAAAAATGGAATTATAGAGAGAAAGAATAGAACCCTTCAAGAAATGGCTAGGGTTATGCTAAGTTCCAAAAAATTGTCCAAGAAATTTTGGTCAGAAGCTTTGAATACTGCCTGCCACATTGGCAATAGAGTGTTCCTAAGAATTGGAAGCATAGTTACTCCATATCAAATCCTTCTTGGCAAGAAACCCACTCTAAAGTATTTTCATGTGTTTGGGTGCATATGCTACATATTGAATGACAGGGAGTACTTGTCCAAATTTTATTCAAAGAGTGATAAAGCAATTTTCATGGGATATTCCACTAACTGTAGAGCTTACAGAGTTTTTAATCTAAAAACAAAAACCATTATGGAATCTGCTAATGTTGTTTTTGATGACTCACTTGATCTTAACCTCAATACTGCTGAGGATGATGTTTCAGGTTGCTTACTGAACTGGAAAAATACAGAAATAGGTGCTGAAGAACAAACAGAAGCTGCAAGACCTGAAGCAAATGATAAGACAGCAATGGATGTAACATGGATATGGACACATCTGCTCCCACATCTGAACCCACATCTGCTCCCACATCCTCTCAAAATCCTAAAACTGAGGATCATTCCTCTGAATCTATTGGGGATGATTCTCCATAAGGTAATGTGGATGGGTGTGTTGATAGATCAAGAGATATTCCCTCTAAATTCCAGAAAAATCACCCCACTTCACAGATTGTGGGAGATGTGTATGCTCAAGTGAGAACAAGGCAGAAAGACAAGGTAGACTATATAAAGATGGCTGGATTGTGGAGTTGCTCATCAGCATACTCCCAGGTAAGTTTTTGCTCTTTTGTTTCCAAGATTGAACCAAAGAACATCACTGAAGTATTGAAAGATGCTGACTGGATTCTTGCTATGCAAGAAGAGTTAATTCAATTTTAAAAGAATGAAGTGTGGACCCTTGCCCCTAGGCCCTCTCATGGAAATGTCATAGGTACCAAATGGATTTTCAAGAATAAAACTGATGAGAAGGGAGTGATTACTAGGAATAAGGCTAGGTTAGTTGCTCAAGGATATACTCAAATTGAGGAAATTGACTTTGAGGAAACATTTGCTCATGTTGCAAAAATTGAATCCATTAGACTTTTGTTGGCCATTGCTTGCTACCTCAAGCTTACTCTTCATTAAATGGATGTTAAGAGTACCTTTCTAAATGGGGTATTAAATGAAGAAGCCTATGTAGAACAACCTAAGGATTTTAAGGACTCCAAGTTTCCTAACCATGTGAACAAACTGAAGAAAGCTCTGTATGGGCTGAAACAAGCCCCTAGAGATTGGTATGGTAGGTTGACTGACCATTTGCTTCATCTAGGATTCAAGAGAAGTGAGGTAGACAAAACTTTTTTTTGTGAGGAAAAATAAAAAAGAGATTCTTGTGGCTCAAATCTATGTGGATGATATTGTGTTTGGATCTAATTCTGATTCTATGGTAAATGATTTTGTGGAAAGAATGACCTCCACATTTGAGATGAGTATGGTAGGAGAGTTGAACTATTTACTAGGCCTACAGATAAAGCAATTCAAAGAAGGCATGCTCGTCTCTCAGTCCAAATATGCCAAGAACCTTGTGAAAAGTTTGAGCTTGAACACTCTTCACATCCTAAAACACCAATGGGATCTTACCAAAAGTTGAGCCATGACTCAGATGGTGAGAGTGTTGACCAGACCTTGTACAGAAGCATGATAGGCAGTCTGCTGTATCTCACAACAAGTCGACCAGATATTATGTACAGTGTATGTATGTGTGCAAGATATCAAGCAAACCCAAAAGTGTCCCATCTTAAAGATTTGAAAAGAACAATCAGATATGTGAATGTGACCGTAAACCTAGGATTGCACTATTCCAAGGAGATAAACACAAATTTGGTTGGCTATACTGACTCAGATTGGGATGGCAATAGTGATGATAGGAAGAGTACTACAGGTGGATGCTTCTATCTAGGGAACAACCTTGTCTCTTGGTATAGTGGGAAGCAAAATTGTGTATCTTTGTCCACTGCAGAGGCTGAATATGTAACCCTTGGAAGTTGTTGCACACAACTGTTGTGGATGAATCAAATGCTGAAAGACTATGGATTGAATAGCAAAATTTTGAATGTTTTTTGGGATAATAAAAGTGCCTTAGACATATCTAAAAATCATGTTCAACATTCTAGAACAAAACACATTGATATTAGACATCATTTCATTAGGGATCTTGTAGAGCAAAAAACTGTGTGTCTGGAATTTGTTGGGACTGAAAATCAATTGACTGATATATTTACAAAGGCATTAGATTTGGAGAGATTTTCCTCCTTGAGGAAGTCTCTTGGTTTGTGTGATATTTGAGGATGTGAGCACATAGACTTGGTTTGTGTGATATTTGAGGATGTGAGCACAAATGTGCACACATCCGTTGACACATATGTATATTATCTAACTAAAAAAAAAACGAAAAAAAATATCATGCATTTGCAAACAAAAAGGTTGAGCACAAATGTTGCTCAACCTTCTGTAGTTCCCCCTGCTGTGGCCCTTATGCCCTCTTTGGTCACACCACTTACCAAGAAAATGAAGCTACCCACTTCCAAACCAAAAGGGAACATTGTTCAACCTGTACCCCCCAAGAATATAAGAAGGTTTCAAAGGGTGAGAAAGCTGTCTGAGGCTGACAAAGCCAAGAATTTGAAAAAGCCTGGTGGTAAACCAACAACAGCCATCACATGTGATGATGAAGAGGAAGAAGTGGAAGTGCCCCAACTGAACAGTTCAAGGAAGCCAAGTGCTCAACCTGTTGCTACTCCTTCAACTAATAAAGATGAGGAACCCCTGGCAAATTTGCTCATTGAGCTGAAAGGAAAGAAGAAAGTGGCTGAAACTGGTCTTGAACCCATTATTGAAGAGGAACATTCTGAAGAAAGCTATGACAGTGATGACACTGCTGAAGATGAGAACTACAAGCTTGGTCGTGATGAGCTTGATCAAGAAAAGGAAGATTAAACACTTGATGCCCCATCTAATGATGAAACAGAAGCTGAAACTATAAAGGTGCCCTCTCCTCATAAGGATGTGCCTACAGATGTGCACACATCCAAATGCACATCTTCAAGGCTGACAACTCAAAAGGGTATTTCTAAATCCCTTTCTATCTCTACTGCTTTAAAACCTATTTCATCCAAGTTTTTATCTGCTGATGCCTCTGACAGGCATGATCAAATTGTGAATAAGGGTTTTATCTTAGAAATGAAGAGAGATAGGAAGACCTTCTCAAAATTGGGCTTAGATAATTTTTTTGAAGAGAGAGGTCTATTCTTGACTGTTGACCATCCAATCCCTTTCCTTCGCAAGCTTGTTCATGAATTTTATGCTAATCTGACCAAAGTTTTGGATAAGCCCTCTTCCCCCATATTCCATAATGTTTATGTTAGTGGAAAATTTATCCAATTTTCACCCTCAATCATCAATAATATTTTAGGACTAGAGGGAGGTTATGATGAGCCTTGTGATATTTCTGAGGATAAACTTGTATCCTGTCTTTCTCATGGGAAGATAACCTCTTGGCCCATAAAGCCCAATGATTTAGGAAGTGGGTCCCTTACCTAATTCTATTATTTCCTTCATTGCATTCTTACTGCCAACCTCTGCCCTTCCAATAATAAAACCTCTGTGACTAGGGTGCAAGTAGATTTGCTCTACAGATTGGGTGCTAAGAAAAACATCAATTTTGGAGATTTTTTTTAGGAAGATTTGTGGTAATGGAGAATCCCCCTCTAAGAAATGGTCCCTTCCTTACCCTTTCCTCATATCTCAAATCTTGATTGGCCAAGGGGTAAAAGCTAAGAAGGGTGAGCCTAGAGTGGATAAGTTTGAGTTATTTAAGGAGACCAAGACTTTATTGGATGCAAAACAAAGGTTTGTTGATCTCCCACTGGGAGTTGTTCCAGAAATTTCTATGCCAGATGTAGGCACATCAAGCCCCACATCTGAGGATCCCTTTGAAGCTCAAATGAAAGAACTAGATGCTGAAATAGCTGCTGCTGAAGCCCTCACCATTGCCTTGAATACTCAAATGCAAACCTCCCAATCTCATGCCAATAATCTCAAGGCTCTCAAAGACAGACTCAAGAGATGGCATTCAACTCTTTCTAGTCAAAATGGGGAGATGTTTCTGGTGCTGGTGCTGATCCTGTAACTGCTGCTGACTATTTATCATGGAGAAAATGGGATCTTTGGACTTAGGGGGAGTTGAAGTGATTTTTAATTTTTTCTTTATTTCTGTGATGGTTCCAAAACAATTTTAATCTCTGTTTTTAATATTTTGTTAGTTTAAACAATGGTCTGTAATTCTTAAACATATTGCTGAATGGTTGTTTTAGTTATATTTGTTGAACATCAGTTTTAATACTAATCTGTTTTATGCAGTTGTGTGTGGATGTGTTGACACATTTGCACACACATCCATTCAAGGGGAGTTGTAATTTCTGAAAATATTGGTCATAATGTGATCATCATAAATCATTGGCTTTGATCAGAAAGTCCAAAATAGGGGGAGATTGAAAGAGTGTGTTTTTAGAAAACAATCGGTTTCCTTGTTTTCGAATCATATCATACTTTTGGTAAGTTGATTTTGGGACTTTCATGAAAAATTTATATTGTCCTATTTTGAAAAGGACTTTGTTAATATGTAAATATCATTTATGTACATATATTTATATTAGGACTAACCTACTAACAAAATCTATTTCCTTGTGAGTGTGCTTTATGTTTCCTTGTAGGAATTGGAAACTCACATAAGGAAGGTGTTGGATTCGTGAAGATCTTCTCAAGGTGCATATAAATACAAGGGATTAGAACAAAGAGAAGACACGGTTTTTAGAGATTTATTTTAGAGACAAATTCTTTTGATCTTCACGTTTTCATATTGTCAATTTAGGTTGTGAGTGAAGGTTGTGACATACATCCGAACTCACATCTAGGTTTTTGTCAAGTTCTTTGTTTTACTTCTTATTAGAATAGAGTCTACTTGAGAAAGGGAGTTTGTTCTTATCATAGAAGGTGATTAGAACTTGTTTAGTGTTTTAATATATTAGTTTTCACTAATTCGTGTTTTTTGTAAGCAACACAATTTTTAATGGTGAAAAGTTTTTGGGCGTAAGCCTAGTTTGTTGGGATCAAAACCAGTGAAAGTATATAATTCTTGTGTTATTATTTTATTCTGCTGCTTTATTTGTGGTTGTGTGGAGAGTTGTGTGTCATATCTGTACTCACAGCCGTGAACTGTTGATGTTGATTGTGCTTCCTAGCTACACGAAACTTTCAACTAGTACAAAAAGGGACTTAGATAGCGCTTTTTTTCCCTTACATAGTGCATAAAAGTGCTATCTAAGCTATCGCTATGCAAGTTTGGCTAGCGTTTATTATGCGCTACATAAGCTTATGAGCTTAGATAGTGCATGTAGAAGTGCTATGTAAGAAGCTTTTTTATTTTCATAAATCATCTTAGGTAGCGTTTTTTAAGTTCTATATAAGCGATTTTTTTTTTACAAAAAGCAAGCTTAGATAGCGCTTAAAAAGCGCTATCTAAGCCTATTTTTCATTTTTTATTTTGTATTTTTTAATTTTTTTTCCTGCTGCACCTATTTCAAATTATATGAATTATAACCAAAAAATAAAATAAATAAAAATTAATATGAACTAAAAAACATTTCATTAAACAATAACAATCAACCTTTCATTTATTACACCAATAATAATTCTTACAATCATTCACAAGAGTTATAAACTAACTAGTCTAACACCCGTTCGTTAAATATACGGCCAAAAAACTTTGACAAAAAACAGTGTCACTTACTATTTCCTTAGAGGAAGTTGTATTCGATATACTATATGTGGAGTCCTTCATTTCTCTCATGCTTTATTTGGAAGTGCACCAGAATATTGGTTGCAATCGGCTAAAGAATACTTATATGTAGGAGTAAATTCCATGTTTCCCTCTCTCCTACCTGGAAATACTCCTCCATCTTCTAATTCGCCTCTGAGCTTGAGCTGATCAACAGGTTAAGAATCACCTCCTCATATCAATAAGGTCATATAAGTGACAATCTTTGTAATGACATTGATGACTCTCCTCCTTTCCGCTGGATTTACACCTAATACTGAGTGCATGTCAAGCATTTAAAATTACAAGATCAATTTAATCAAATGTATATCACTATCACTTATCACTTATCACTTATCAATCAGAACCATGCTTGACTTCCATAATAGTGGATACCAAATAAGTTGAAGAAATTGATCAGTTCCTATTCTCTTATATCAGTTGAAAATTGCACTTAATAATCCATTTCCTTTCCTCTTTTTTGTTACAACATGAAACAATAATCGTAATGGTAAATTCAACATTTAGCACAAAATTGATCGAAGACAACAAAAGAACAAAGAAAAAGAGAAGGGTAACTATGTAACCCAAAAGAATTCTTAGACATAGTCGATAGTATAACATCAAAAGTAAATTAAAATGAAAAGTTGTATCTGTTGGGCCCATACATTTTCAGTCAACATGTTTCAACTTGCATATAACAACTTGGTACTAACAACTTGAGTTGTTCTATTACATCTTGATCTACTGCAGGTTGAACCGTTGTTACGTTAACCCTATTTTTCAGGGAACGTGGCAAAAGCAATCGAAGACCAATTCAAAGACGTTTCTCCAGCAACAGATCGTTATCCCCTCCATCAACAAAATGGCGAAGATATCTCAACCGGATCAACCTATCTCCCGAGATTTTAGGCCCATTATTTTCTTTGTAAAATTAGCCGTTATTTGAGGTATAAAAGGGATAGAACACTATATTTTGCACACACGTCTTTCACTAGCTTAAGCTCCCTTCTATACGCTCATAGCTCTGTAATTCTCTCAATCTTTAGTAAACTTTTGGTCAAGGAAGGTACCAAAACCTCCCGGGGTTTTATGTCGGAGAACAAGTTGTTCAAGGGCTTTCCCTAGTCAACAAACAACTTGTGTCCATTTCTATTCAACTTGGTAATCATTGTACCTTGATTCATATCACTTTAGTCATTTTTCTTGTCACTTGAAACACTTGTTGAAATTTGACCAAAACAATTTGGTGCCGTCTGTGGGAAACTTTGATTATTTGTGTAGAAATGGCTAATCCATTGTCCGGCAGTCAAGGTGAGAGGAGTAGGTCGATTCCTGTTTTCAGCACCCAAGGCAATTCATCTTTAAATGCGGAAGCTGTCAATTTGGAGATATTATCCAACATGGCCGATATGTTGAAGAAAGTGAATGATCGGTTGGATGGTCAGGAGCATACGAACGCCATGATATTCAATGCCATTGATAGCCTGCGTAAAGGGAAGCAAGTTGATACTCATGTATCTACTCCATTTTCACCTTTACTTCCCAAATCTTTGTTTGGTGCAGGTATAGGACCAAGCCATTTCGGAGATATCCCTATGTCCAATACTTTGCCAGCAGAAAGTACAATCGTGACGTCCATTCCAATTGAGCAACCAAGATTCAGCCTTCCAGCTAGTCAACCTGTGTTTTCATCTTGCTACACCTATGCTATACCCTCAATGGGGAAAACAGGGAGTTTCTTTAATGCTTTTGATACTTCTGCATCTCAGTTTAATAACAATCCTCTTTTCACCGAGAGTCAACTTGTTAAGGAAATGCAGACTATAAAGGATTTGCTTCGGAGCATACCTGGAGTCAATGTGCCATACCACCAAGTTTCTCCAACTTGCTATAATGAATCTCGTTTCGTGCCAGCAATAGCTAGTGTGGAAATCCCAAAGAAGTTTTCAGTCCCTCATATGAAGAAATATGATGGAAGCACCGATCCAGCAGAGCATGTGTTGCTGTATCAGGAGTCAATGGATATTATAAGTATCCCCCCTATTTTTAGAGAAGCATGTTTTTGCAGGGGTTTTGGCTCAACTTTGTCAGGACCAGCCTTAAAAAGGCTAACAGGACTTCCTCTAAACTCAATTTCTTCTTATGCTCAACTTGTCAATATGTTTATCAATCAATTTTCATGCAATAGGGCATTTGACTAGTTGACTTGTGACCTTTATAGAATTGTGCAACAGCCTAACGAAAGTCTTAAAGAATATTTACACAGGTTTAACAAGGAGGCAATGACTATACCCAACTTGGACGTGTCCACAGCTACAGAAGCATTCCGTATTGGCTTGAAGAAGAGCTCTCTCTTTTATAATGAGTTGGTGATGACTCCTGCGAAACAACTTGAAGAAATCAGAACCAGAGCCTTGCCTTTCATCAGATTGGAGGATGACAGCCTGGCAATGGGGAAGTCAACTGGGAGAACCCCTACTCCTCTATTTGAGCCCTCTGATAGAAAATCGGATTCCCACCACTATAAGTCCAACAGGGGCAAACCCCTGCTAAATCTAAATCTTCTAAAGTTCATTTTGTAGATGATGATCAAGATGGGGATGATAATGATTATCCTAAAATTTCTGAATACTGCTTTTCTGTGGACATTGCAGGAATCCTTTGCGCCATGGGAAATCTTGGAGATAAAGCAAGATGGCCCAAGAAAAATGATCAGCCAACAACTTGGAAGGACAAGTCCAAGTGGTGCGCATTTCATGAGGATTTTGGGCATACCACTGAGAATTGTTTTGCCTTGAGGAAGGAGATTGCTCATTTATTATCCAAGGGTCTTCTTAAGGATTTGTTGGGTAAGAAGAGGATCAGAAGTGAGTCTAAAGAACTTGATTCAGGGGAGCAAATCTGCACTCCGAGAAAGTTGCACCACCTCCAGCCACCAAGGTAGTAAATGTTATTTCAGGTGGATCCCATATATGTGAACAACTTACTCTGCAGCTAAGCGTCATGCCAAGAGTTCTATGTAGGATCAGTCAGAATTGCCCTCAAGGCGTCGTGACTTCACAGATGGTCAAGTTATCTCCTTTGAGGATGAGGATAAGGACAACACGTTGGACCCTCATCATGATAGTCTAGTTGTTCAGGTGCAGATTGCTAATTGTGTGGTCAAGAGAATTCTGATCGATGGCGGTAGCTCAGTCAACATAATCTTCACTCATGCTCTTGAAGATATGGGCATCCCTTTATCTGAAGTTGTGAAGAATTCATCCGTGCTGGTAGGGTTTAGTGGTGAAATAAAGCAGATAGTCAGAGAGATCAAGTTTCCTATCTATTTGGAGGGTATGAATTCTATGGAAAGGTTCTGTGTGATTGAATGTTCTTCCTCGTACAATGTCATTTTGGGGAGACCTTGGATCCACAACATGAAGGTCGTACCGTCAACTTACCACCAGTGCGTCAAGTTTCCAACACCTTGGGGTGTTGCCAAGTTGAAGGGAAATCAGCAAGTCTCTAAGGAATGCTACAAGGTCAATATGAAAGCAAGTTCAGTCCCACGTCAAGCATAGCAATTAAAGAAAAAAGGCCCAGGATGTTCTTGAAGCAGTGGATCATGAGACGAAAAGCGTTTTTATCGATGAGTTGAATCCTGAGGCCCAAGTGCAAGTTGGTATAGACCTTCCATCCGAAATCGAGGAGGAGCTGATTGAATTCTTGAATAGTCAGAAGTGTTGTTTTGCATGGAAGCATGAAGACATGACGGGAATAAGCAAGGACATCATTACTCACAAGTTGAACATCAATCCAACCATTCGTCCTGTTCACCAGAAAAGAAGAAAGTTTGCCCAAGAGCAGAACCAGATCATAAAGGATGAAGTTGAGAGGCTTCTGAAGTCCAAGATGATCAGAGAAGTTCAGTATCCAAGGTGGTTAGCTAACGTTGTAGTGGTAGAGAAGAAGAATGGCAAGTGGCGGGTATGCGTAGACTTCACAGACTTGAACAAGGCCTATCCGAAGGATCCATTCCCTCTTCCTCATATTGATTCTCTAGTTGATGAGACAGCTGGCCACGATATCTTGACGTTCATGGATGCGTCTTCAGGGTACCAACAAATTCAAATGGAGCCCTCGGACCAAGAAGATACGACATTCATGACTCCGGAAGGTATATATTATTATATTTCTATGCCATTTGGTCTTAAAAATGCAGGGCAACTTATCAGAGGCTGGTGAACAAGATGTTCAAAGATCAACTTGGCAAGACGATGGAAGTCTATATAGATGATATGGTAGTAAAGTCCAAGCATATTGAATATCACGTAGAACACCTTGCTAAGGCGTTCAACATCTTGAAAGCTTTCAACATGAAGCTCAATCCGGCAAAGTGCAACTTTGGTGTTAGAGCAGGTAAATTCTTGGGCTATATGGTAACCAAGAGAGGAATTGAAGCCAGTCCCGAGCAGATTAAAGCCATTCTCAACTTGGAATCCCCCAAGAATATCAAAGACGTCCAAAGGTTAACAGGTAGAGTAGCTGCTTTGAATAGATTTATATCTAAATCATCTGATAAGTGCAGGTTATTCTACAAAGTATTAAGAAAGAATAAACTCTTCCAATGGACTGACCAACATGAGGCAGCTTTTAAACAACTTAAAGAATATTTGGTGATGTCACCTCTACTTGCCAAACCAGAACATGGTGAGCACCTTTATTTATATTTAGATGTATCTGAAAATGCTGTTAGTGCAGTATTGGTGAATGAAATCCAAGGTGAACAGCATCCTGTTTACTATGTAAGTAAGTCTTTATTAGATGCTGAAATGAGGTACTCTCATCTTGAAAAATTAATATTAGCCTTAACTACTGCTGCTACAAAACTGCGTCATTATTTTGAAACACATTCTATAACTGTTAGAACTAATTATCCTATGAGAAATGTGTTGAAAACTCCAGAGATGTCAGGCAGGTTGGCCAAGTGGTCGGTCAAGTTGAGCACCTATGACATTTCATATGAACCAAGAACAGCCATCAAATCTCAGGCCCTAGCCGATTTCGTAGCTGACTTCAGTCCAAGTTTGCTGCCCGAGGTGGAACTGGAAGTACAACAACTTGAAGGTAAAACAATTCCTAGATTTTGGACACTGTTTACAGATGGAGCTTCAAATTCTAAAGGAATTGGCTTGGGAATAGTTATGAAATCCCCTCAAGGTGATATCATACCTCAAGCTGTATCTTGTGAATTCAGCGCAACAAATAACGAAGCTGAGTATGAAGCTTTAATCATGGGTTTAACTACAGCTTTATGTTTAAATATTACGCATATAAATGTATTTGTTGACTCCCAATTGCTAGCTAACCATTTTAATGGCAGTTATATGGCGAAACATTCCAAGATGACTCTATATCTCCAACATGTTAAGGCTTTAGCTTCAAAATTCCTATCATTCTCTTTGAAACAGGTCCCTAGAGAAGAAAACACAGAAGCGGACGCATTAGACAACTTGGGTTCAACTTGCAAATCAATGTTGCATACTAATATTCCCATTATTTATGTTAAGTTCCCGGCAATAGACCAAGTTGAGGAAACTCAAGAAGTTACTCAATCTAATGGGGCACAAGATACAAGTTCATCTTGGACCCAACCAATAATTGAGTTCCTTCAACTTGGAACTATTCCGCCAGATTTTAAGAATGCTAGATCTTTTAAAATTCGTGCTTCAACTTTCGTTTTAATAGATAATGTGCTATTTAAGAGATCATTTGCAGGGCACTATTTAAGATGTATTGATAATGAGCAAGTTGAACTGGTGCTGAAAGAAATCCATGAAGGAATATGTGGAAATCATTCTGGTGGAAAAGCATTAGCGTCAAAGGCCCTCAAGACTGGTTATTATTGGCCAACCATGCGTCAAGATGCCATGAGCTATACACAGAAGTGCGATGCCTGCCAAAGACACAGCAACATCTTACATCAACCTGCCGAGCCTCTGCATTCTATCGTCTCATCTTGGCCTTTCATGCAGTGGGGCATGGATATTGTGGGCAAGTTGCCTAAGGCCCCTGGAGGCAAAGTGTTCATGTTGGCAATGACTGATTATTTCTCAAAGTGGATCGAGGCAGAAGCTTATGTACAAGTAAGGGACAAGGAGGTAATTTCATTTTTAAAGAAAAATATAATTAGCAGGTTTGGTGTGCCATCAGAGATTATATGTGACAACGGGTCACAATTCATAAGTAAGAAGACCAGAGATTTTTGTACTCGCTGGGGCATCAAGTTGGTCATGTCTACGCCTGTCCACCCTCAAGCCAATGGTCAAGCTGAGTCAAGCAACAAGTTGATCATCAACAACTTGAAGAAGCGCCTAGATCAAAAGAAGGGAAAGTGGGCTGAAGAGTTACCACTTGTACTTTGGGCAGATAGGACCACTACAAAAGGGGCCACAGGTAGGACTCCATATTCTTTGGTATTTGGGGTAGAAGCTGTAATTCCAGTCGAGGTGACAATCCCAACGGAAAGGTATGGCTTATTAACTCAAGATGAAAATAACCTGTTGCTAACCCAAGATTTAGATACAATTAATGAGATCAGGGATTTAGCCAAAATAAGGATGGCAGCTTATCAACAACGGATTACTAGATCATATAACAAGAATGTCAGAATAAGAAGATTCCAGGTTGGTGATTTAGTTTTGAGAAAAGTATTTCAAAATACACGAGAATTGAATGCAGGTAAATTAGCTCCCAAGTGGGAAGGACCATATCTCATCGATGCGGAAGCTGGCAAAGGTGCATATTGGTTGTCAACCCCAAGTGGAGACAGGATCCCTAGAAGTTGGAATTCCATTCATTTGAAGCTGTATTTTATGTAAGTCCAGTTATTTACAACTAGACTTCTCAGGTATGATCTATTTTTGTTGTCAAGTTCATTCACATGTTTCAAGTTATCAAGTTTTATTGAAAATCCTTACTAACTTAAGCATCGGAGGGGCGTTAGCTATGCTAACGCCCAACCCTAACATGAATTTGTTTTGCAAGGTATACAACTTGAACAAACGGAGTAGGCTCAACAAGTTGACACGCCAGTACGGCTGATACTTATTGTGACCTAAAATTGGAGTAGGTCTAAGCATGTTAACACGCCAGTACGGCTCCAACATGTTTGGACCTAGGAAGAAGAATTTCAACATGTTGACACGCCAGTACGGCTGATACATGTTGAAACTCTAGCTGGAGAGGGATAGAACTTGTTGACACACCAGGACGGCTGATACTTGTTCTATCTCTTCAAAAGGTTACCTCTGATCAAAGGTACAATTTACATATGGTTAAAAGATTTTCATCTTTTCTAACGAATTAAGGTTTTGACACCTTCGCCTGGGCGCACGATTTCACACTTATTCAAGTTGTGAACTACTGGTTGTAACATTATCATGTTACCTTCGGCTTACAACATCAGCATGTTATCTAATGAACAAGCAAGTATTTTTGAAAAATCCAAAATACTTCTTTGAAACTTCAAAATGTTTTCAAAAGATTTTTTCAACTGAGGGACAAGTTGGATAAGCCAAACGGTCCCTTAAAACCTAAGAAAGCTTGGAGTACTAGACCAACCTAGTACCCCCCAAATAAATTGTCTAGGCTCTTATGAGCCATTACATACCAAAATAAACTTGTCTTGGGGACAGACCCCCCATTTTTAGCATGCCAACGGAGGTATGGCGAATATAAGCAAAAATTGTTTTTTGTTCTTCCATCCAAAACTACTTACAACCTTTAAAATATTTTCAAACACTTTGGCCTGCTGCCGCCGGTGGTATAGTTGACTCCTTCCCTTGATCATTTTCTTCAACTTGAGCTACCACTATGGTACTCAAAGCTTTATCAGTGTCATCAACTAGAGTTTCGAGGGCCATTGAGTTCACCTCCTCTCCATCTGCTAGTTCTCCCATGTGGTCTTCTAAAATTCTTTTCTCCTCCTCCAAGTCCCAAGTTGGAGCTTGTCCGTTCTTGTATTCCTCCATCAGCTGAATTCTAGCCTCTAGCAATGTCTTGGTAGCATTGAATTTGAAGTCCCCCTTTGCGGCTTCAAGCTCCTTCATATGAGCTTCGTTCTCAGCACGAACACCTTCCACTTCCTTCCCCAAAATCTCAAAATCCTTCTTCAATTTCTCCACCTCACCAACATACTTTTTCGCTTTCTTCTCCAACCTCTCTACTTCCCCAGCACTTTTGGTGGCTTCCTTCCTTGATTCCGCAGCTTCATAACTGCATTTTGCCGCCTTGATCTTCAGAGCATCAACCTAGTCCATAACAGGACTCATAATTTCCGAAACCTGTGTAAAAGAAATGTTAATACTCTATCAACTCATTGGTAAGGTTCGAGGTCTCTTCGTTTTACCTTCTCAACAAAACTGTTATCGCAGCTTTAAACCTCTCTCTTGTTTTTACCATATCCATATCATCACTTGCGTCCGTGGCCTCAGCCTCCACCAATTTCCTCTTCTTTGCTTCCTCCTTCTTCTTGGACACATTCACATTAGAGCTAGATGCCACAGACTTGGGAGTGGGAGGCTTACTATCTTTCCTTGCAAAAACTTTTTGCCCTAGCCTCAGCCAGTAGGTCTGCAGCACTCACAGTGTCTTTAGATCGAGTAGCTGCAAAAAAGGGATGTAGAATTAGAACAATTTAAAGGAATTAGAACAAATTGAAGATAGGCAAAGCTCTAAGATGCTAGATTAACATGTGGACATCTTGATAGAATCAGATAGAGCTTCTTCAGGATTTGTTTCTCCTTCCGGATCTGCAACAAACAAAACTGGCAATGCTTTGAAAGACCTCACTAGTGGATCCAACTCGTAAATCTTTTCACATTCTCCTCTGTTTTATCTTTATGAGCGAAAAGCACGCTCAGCTTAGCAACTAAGTCAAAGGAAATTCAGGGAGTTAGTTAGCAGATTGTTAAGAAGCATTAATAGAATAAGAAAAAATATCTATACTACCTTGAGACCTCCACTTGGAATTGGCACCCTCCTCTGACACCAGGGTGTTTTTCCTTGCGAAGAAGAATTTATTCTTCCACCCTCTATCAGCAGGATCACTGTTATCATTCAAAAAAGGCTCTCCACCAGTCTTAACCCTAAATCCAAATCTCCCTAGGCCAAATCCCCTAAACTCAGTTGTGTAAGCAAACTCCTCTAAACCAACTTCCAACTCTGTTTCCGCACTTAACCTAACTAGGGTTTGAAGGCATCTCCAACCTTGTGGCATGATTTGGGCATAGTTAAGTTTTGAAGAAGCAAAAAACCTAGTAATTAACTTTGGGAATGGAAATTTTAGGCCAATGACAAAGGGATATTCGGGAAAGCACACCCAATCGGGAGAATAGCATTCAGAGGTTAAGTCGGGATGGGTGAGAAACTCGGTATCATACGACATTGCGTGGTTTCTCTTAATGATTTCTAAGTTGGCCGCAGGAATCAGACATTTTTCCTTGTCCGGATTTTTCAACATATTTTGGGTTAAGAAACCCTCAGGCAAACCCTCATCGCTCTCGATTATATTCGCCACCTTCTTCCTCCCCATTTTACAACTTAAGCAAGAAATCAGAGAGGAAATTGAAAAGAAAATGAAAAACTCACCGGAGGTTCCTACTTGATTCTCTCTCCGATCTCCTTCCTTGGTTCTTCCTCTCGAAAATCTCTTTGAAAGCAACCCTTTTGATTCTATGAAAGGGAGAGTTGGGAAGGAGTCTTATTTATTAAAAGAGAAGTTGGCAGCGGTTGGGAGTCAAAACCATCATGACTTTTGCTTTGGAAAATTACTTAAACCGTCCCATCAAAACCTTTTCATTTAAAAACCGCCGTACTTCACCTCCGTTTTTGGCAAATTTTTTAAATCTTTTTGTCTCTTTATATTCTGCATATTAAAATTCAAAAAGTTTGGGGGCAATTGTTGGGCCCTACATTTTCAGTCAACATGTTTCAACTTGCATATAACAACTTGGTATTAACAACTTGAGTTGTTCTATTACATCTTGATCTACTGCAGGTTGAACCGTTGTTACGTTAACCCTATTTTTCAGGGAACGTGGCAAAATCAATCAAAGACCAATTCAAAGACGTTTCTCCAAGAATGCATCGTTATCCCTCCATCAACAAAATGGCGAAGATATCTCAACCGGATCAACCTATCTCCCGAGATTTTAGGCCCATTATTTTCTTTGTAAAATTAGCCGTTATTTGAGGTATAAAAGGGATAGAACACTATATTTTGCACACACGTCTTCCACTAGCTTAAGCTCCCTTCTATACGCTCATAGCTCTGTAATTCTCTCAATCTTTAGTAAACTTTTGGTCAAGGAAGGTACCAAAACCTCCCGGGGTTTTATGCCGGCGAACAAGTTGTTCAAGGGCTTTCCCTAGTCAACAAAAAACTTGTGTCCATTTCTATTCAACTTGATAATCATTGTACCTTGATTCATATCACTTTAGTCATTTTTCTTGTCACTTGAAACACTTGTTGAAATTTGACCAAAACAGTATCATTACATAAGTATGCCTCCAGCAAGCAGAACAAAACTATTTCATCTAATAAGCCATAAAAGGAACATACATTTTGAAAGCACGATAGAGCTCTTGGAACACCCTCGCTAGGGCCATCAATTCCAGGAATGAGAATCCATCATCATGACTAATATAGGTAGTAAAAGAACACATAGCCACATCAAAGAAGATTTAGAAACGAATTAGCGAACAAAATTTCTATGATTCTTAGTTTAAACACCTTACTCCCTTGCACATTAAGGTCTCTTAGTTTCCTTTTTCATCATTTAAAAATAAGCAAGAAATTCCCATCAATTAAAAATTTAACCCACACTAAACCAAACAAAAATGTGAGATATAACATGACAACACGTAGAATGGTTACTTCCAAGAATGTATTATACTACTTCCAAGAAACACCAAATGTAGTAGTAACTATAAAATGACTCAAGAAACTATACAAAAAACTCCCCCTTCCCAAAGAAATAGTCATAGTGTGTTTTATAGTAAAACTTTTTATAATAGAACTATTTTTCTCAAAGAAACCAAAAAGAAAAGTATAATTATTATTTTGGGATGGAAGGAGTATCATCCGGTTTATCAAACTTCCAATCCATGAATGATAGACAATAACTCATGATTACTACCAAAGTCACCTTTTTTTACTAAACATGAGCATTTAAACAGAACTTGTCACATGAGTGCAGATGGATTACTTGTATAGATGTATGTGTATCTAGTCCAGGCAAAGTCTTTGTTCCAACCGTACGCCAAACATGACACAAATCTCATAAAGAATTCAGGATAAATGAATCAATTATCAAACAGAAAAAATGACAGGTTATTTGAAACCAAACATGTTCTGAAGCACCACCATGTTACATGGGGAAAGAAGTCTAGCAATACTCAGGGAACTTCATTAATTTCAATCTTCCCCTTCAAAAGACACGCACGCACACACACACATAGAGAATCAGCAAAATAGAAAAAAAATGAATTATTTCCTAATTCTTTTTGTAGCAAAATCAAGAAGGGGAAAACGTAAATGCAAATAATTAAAGAAATGATAATGTACAAATATTTCACAATTTGCTGGCTTATAGCGGCTCCTACTTCAATCACACTACCCAATAGTGTCATCAGCACTTGCTTCGCTGCACCTTCCTTTAGGAAACTAAGAATAGAGCTTTGGATTCCTATCCTTCCAAATAGTACTATAAACCGAGAAAAGGGTAAAATCACGTGTCATTACTTCACCGCAACGCAAAACGGATATGAACTGTGGAAGCTATTTCTTAGATGCATTATCATAGAGTCAGTTTACTTCAATTTCTATAAATAGCTTCTGAAAGGCCCTTGATTGATATGCAGATGATCAGACAGCTATGGTTTGACTTAGCTATCAGATGTTTGTTGATTGTGCAGCGGAATAAGTGAAGCTTGAAATAATGATAGGACAAAGAACACAAAGAAATAATGCAAGTGTGTGAATGTGTTTGCAGAAATATAATAACACAGAGAATTTAAAGTGGTTCAGAGTTCACTCCTCCTACATCCACCCCCCACTGTCAATCTTGACAAGTGAGATCAATTTTATTATAATCTTAATCAACAAGAATTACAAATGATTGATAAGGCAAGTTCCTTGAACTTCCTCTTCCTAATTAGTACAGTCAACTAGGGATACACTTAAAGTACAGTCTTAAGTGCTTTTACAACTTGAAGTACAGTCTCAAGATTTTACAAAAACAACTAATACACTCAAGAAACAGTCTTGAGTGTTTACAAATTATTTCTACACCTAAAGTACAGTCTTAGGATTTGGAATTTGTGAATTAACACACTAGAATTGTTTGTTGTTGAAACAGGGGTTTCAGGTTGAAGGTTTTTGGTTTGAAAAGTGTTTGAAGGGTAGGGATTGGTGTGTAGGGATTTGTGTGTAGGGATGTAAGGGAGAGGTTTATGGACTGTGAAAAAGAGTATTTTTCAAGAGTATTTTGTGTAGAGGATGAACTCCTCTATTTATACCCTTCAATGTAGCCGTTGGAATATGACTGTTGCAGCTTCATTAATGAGCCTTAACTGGTCTTTGCCCCACTTGTCCACTTGCAGGTCTTCATGAGCTGGCTTGAGCTGAGAGCTTCCAGAAGGTCTTTAGTGGTCTTCATTGGTCTTCAATGGTAAACTTGACAGCTGTGAAGATCAAGGTTCCACCTTGGTTGAGATTGTGGTAGCAGAGAATGAGACAGAGTGATGGCTATCAGAGGGAATGAAGTCATAGCCGTCGATCATACTAAGGCTTAGCTATCGAGATGTTCTCTAATAAGGACCGAGATGTACTTGATGATCTTGATAGCTAAGAGAGGGAATATGATTCATGTTATTGATTGAATGTAACCAATGTATAAGAGAGAATCATAACCTGCCGACTCATAGCCGTCGATAAACCGAAAGATGAATATAATGTATTTCCTCTTTTGATATAAACCCTGTTCTATATATATATTCCTTTATCAAAACCAACTAACTAAGACTTTGATCAAAGTTAGGTCCTAACAATTTCCCCCTTTTTGGTAAAGGAAGATCTATTTAGAACATGTCTTCACAGTTAATGATAAGGGAAATACTAATGAAAGAAATAATTCAGGGATTCATATCATGCACAAGTAATCAGAATGAGATTGAAATACTTGGATTTGATCTCAAGATGAGAGAAGTTCACATATTACAGCCATAAAAACAAAACCAAACAAAATAGATTGCTTCAACCAAAAAAATTTCAACAAAATACAATTCAGTCATTAGCCAGTTGATCATAGAATTCTTCTCTTTCTTGCCTTGCTGAAAGGAGCTCATTTCTTTCTTCCTCTAGCTCTCTTCTCATTTCTGGTTCAACTCCTCTATAATAGAACTCATTGTTCCATTCCCAAGTCATCCTCTCATCATATTTGAAGAACTTATCTTCCTTTGCTTTCAGTTGGGCCCTTGTAAGAGGCATCTGATCATTTCTTATTCTCATTGTGCCCCACAAATGCTTCTTCTTCTTCCTTGATTTCTTGCTGGGCACATGGGATGGATCTGGTTGAGGAACAGGGGACATATGAACTGGGGCTTGAGGAACAGGGGACATATGAAAGGATTGTTGAGGAGGGTTGGAAATGGTAGAAGATGGTATTATTATGGGAGAGTCTTGATCTGGGCTTGAAGGATCATCATCATCATCATCACTGTCAGAGTCTGATGAAAGATCAATAACATTATTAGCCCTGCTTTGGCTAACAGCTATGGATTCTCTGAACTCTTTGATCTCATGAATAGAGATCAGTTTCATGAAGTGAGAGTTTTCATTGGGAGAGTTGAAGAGAATGGGATCAACAGAGATGAAGGATGAAAGATAGGGCTCAATGCCTGGATTTAGGGTTGGGGAAAAGATATTGACAATTTTGCTTATCAAAAGCATAAGGGCACACTTTTGTTCAAATAGAGAGAGAAAGAATGATTTTGCAAGCTCAATGCACAAGGTGAAAACTAGACCTTTTGGCATAAAGAGACAAGAATTGAGTGATGGAGAGAGAAGTTGGCTGAAGAGAGTTTCCCAATCAATAAATGTATTGGGAGTGATGAATTTTGGGAATGATGGGATTTTGTGAACAAAATGGGAGATTGATGAAGTCCTTGACACTTTCCACTCTTCATAGGCAAAGAATACTAATCCTGCAAGATTTCTTGCCACTATAATCAAACCATTTCTTGACAGTTCCCAGGATTTTGGATAGGTAAAGGGGTTTGCAATTTTTGGGAAATGGGTCACATTGGCTAACCTTGTCCTTGCTGCCTTGATGGAAGAAATAGAAAAATCAATGCCACAGCTAAGCATCCAAGGTTCCTTTTTGGGAAGGTAGGCTTGATTTAGAGTGGGAGGAATGGAATGGCTTGGAGGGCTGTCAGGACTGTTAGGGATAGGATCACTGTCAGACATATCTTGACCTTGTCCAGCTAGGATTGGACTCTGAGGGGAGGCTTCAATAGATTCATTCTCAGGAATTGGAGAAATTGGCTTGGAAGGAGCAGAGGCATGGGTTGAAAAAGTTGGGATTGAAACAGATGATTGACCAAGACTTTGCTTGAGGAGATCAGAACAAAATTGGGATTTTAGGAGGTTTAAGGCTGCCCTGACTTCTCCCTTGGTCAACTTTTGCTCAAGAATAGTTACAAGGACTGCCTCATTTTCTGGGGTTCCATCAAACATAAGTCCCTTGCATGCATTTAGGATTGTTTCTCCCTTTGAGACAAGATTGGGATCAATTTCAACTCTAACCTTTTTGAGACTTTGAATAACCTCAGTAGTCTTATCAGAATTCCCCCTATCAATTTCAACAGCTTGGGTGTTCATTCACAAGCTCAGTCTCAGGTATAGAAGGGATGGTTTGAATATCTACATCCATAGCTGTCACCTTTGGATTACTGGATGACTCTCCTGGTCCACTTCTTTTCTTGATAAACCTAGACCTGAGTTCATCTATGGCTATCACTGTCTCCTCTTTACTTAGAACATCATCAAGAAAAATGAGAGCAGCCTTTTCAGTATCAGGGTTCCCATCCAACTCAATAGCATCAATGGCTCTTAAGATTTTGGCTAACTGTTGAGGTTGGGTAGAGGGGATATTTTCATCAGTGTTCCCCCTTAAAGGTTGCTTCTCTGATTATTCTTTGAGGTTAAGGATAGCTTCTATGGCTGACTGATGACCTGAGCTAGGTGTGGATGACTTGTCCACTCTTGGACTAACAGTAGTGGATTTTGGAGAAAGGGAAGGGGTATTTATTTTGGTTTTCTTGGCCTTGGGAGCTTTCTTTTCAGGTTTTCTTTTCTTTGGCAAGGATTTAGAAGGAATGGATAAGGAGGATTGTACCTTGGATCTGGTGGCTGTCTGCCTGGTAGAGATAGCTGTCAGAGGTTGTTTGCCTTTTTGCAGAGTTTTGGATAAGTCAATGGCTGCCTGAAGCTCTTGAGGGTCTATGTTATCATCACCAGCATTAACTTGACCCATGGTGTTAACCCCATGACTGTCAAAAGCACCCCTTTCTTCATTATCCTTATCATGGCTGTCAGAGAAGGTTCTTTCACTATCAGCTTCTTGAACATCCTTGTTTTTGCCTTTATTGCCATGAGATACCACAGTCTTTTTCAACAATCCTGTCTTCTTCACATTGGATTGTACACCCCTCTTTATTCTCCTACTTGTAGCCAATGCTATCAAGTCCTTCCAGTGTTCAATCTTCTTTCTTGTTTCTTCTTGCAGTTTTTCTTGTGTTTCAATAAAGCTACTAGTACTTACATCATCTCCAGCTCTCATCACAGCTCCTTTCTTTTGTTTCAATGCAAAAGTTCTGTCATTGAAACACTTTGTCTCCGACACTTCACAGATCTTGACCATTTCTAGTGTAGAGGAGGATTGAGCTTAGCAATTAGGACTTCAAGAATTCCACTCATGAATCTGAAGTTGTTCATCTTTCCACCTTGCTTCTTGAATTTTAGAGTAGAGGTTGAGGCTGCAAGCTGGAAGTTGTGGAGAAGAACAATGCACCAGTTTGTGTCTTTGGTCATTAGGCTCAGCATTTGCTTCCATTCATTTGATCCCATTTGAAATTGAAAGGCCCTTGATATATCCTTTGCCAAGGAGATATCTAGATAGGGTATCATACCAAGCTCTTGGTGCTTGTTTAAGCCCATACAATGCTTTGTCCAATTTATACACATGATCAGGAAACTTTGGGTGCTCAAAACCAGGGGGTTGAGATACAAAAACCTTTTCATTTAAGACTCCATTCAGAAATGCACTCTTGACATCCATTTGGAATACTTTCATCTTCTTGAATGAAGCATAGGCAAGGAATAGCCTAATAGCTTCAAGTCTTGCAACAGGTGCAAACGTCTCATCATAGTCAATACCTTCTTCTTGTCTGTATCCTTGAGCAACCAGTCTAGCTTTGTTTCTTACTACAACACCTTCTTCATTCATCTTATTTCTAAAAACCCATCTTGTTCCAATGACAGTTTGGTTTCTTGGTTTAGGAACAAGTTGCCACACTTTGTTCCTTTCAAACTGCTCTAATTCTTCTTCCATGGCTTCTATCCAGTCAGCATCTTGGAGTGCTTCATTTATTTTCTTTGGTTCCACTTGGGATATGAATGCACTCATGAGAAAAGGAATGTTGTCTGGAACTGGGTTTTTATCAATTTGAAGGCTGATGTAAAGGTCTTTATTGGGTGGAATGATGTGAGTAATGGTGGATTCATCATTGGTTTTGGGAGGAGAAAGAGGATTATTGGATGGAGATGGAAGATGGCTAGTGGATGGATTACATGAAGAATTTGGATGGCTGTCAGCTAAGGGTTGGCTGTCAGCTAAGGAAGAAATTTGGGAGATGTCAGTCAAGGGATGACCATTCATTTGAGTATTCTCTTCCTCATCAATTGGATTGGTAGTAGGAGTGATTGTTGTTGACTTGGTTGGCTGGATTGGTTGATGATGGGAGTGGGATTGGTCATGGCTGTCTGGCACATGATGGCTGTCAGATGAATTTCTTGGAACCTTATATGGAAGATTTGATGAATCTTGTTCATGATGGAGAACAGTTGAATCAAGAATGGGAGATGCTTCAGGGAGATTATCTAGGTTTCCCAAACCTTCATCAAAATCACACAATTCAGTTACACTTTGATCATTGTTTTCATCAAAGTCAACATGAATTGATTCTTCCACAACAAGTCTTCTTTTGTTGTAAACTCTATAAGCTTTGCTTGCGTTAGAGTATCCAAGAAAGATTCCTTCATCACATTTGGAGTCAAATTTGTCCAAATTGTTTTTGCCATTGTTGTGAATGAAGCATCTACTTCCAAAACTGTGAAAGTAGGAAATGGTAGGAACTTTGTCATTCCATAATTCATATGGAGTCTTCTTATGGAATTTGTTGATTAGTGTTTTATTTTGAACATACACAGCAGTAGTGACAGCTTCACCCCAAAAATACTTTGGGAGATTGTGTTCTGACAGCATTGTTCTTGCTGCCTCACAAATTGTTCTGTTCTTCCTTTCAGCAACACCATTTTGTTGGGGTGTTCTTGGGGCTGAAAAATTGTGATCAATACCTTTTGAATCACAATATTCTTCTACTCCTGTGTTCTCAAATTCTTTTCCATGATCAGATCTGATCTTGACAATGGATGTCCCTTTTTGATTTTGAATTTTATTGAACAGCTTTGTCAGACAGCTAAGGGTGTCACTTTTGGATTCAAGAAGAATGATCCAAGTGAATATGGTGTAGTCATCCACCACAACTAGGGAGTATCGCTTTCCTCCTAAAGATCTAGTCCTTATGGGTCCAAAGAGATCCATATGAAGTAGTTCAATAGGTCTTGAGGTGTCCAATCTGGTCTTGGGCTTGAATGAAGATCTCTTTTGCTTCCCACATTGGCATGCTTTGCAAAGTTTATCCTTCTTGAATGGGATCTTTGGAAGACCTCTGACTAGATTTGAATTTGCAAGCTTGGAGATGGTTTTATAGTTAAGGTGAGCCAATCTTTTGTGCCAAAGCCATGACATATCAGATTGACTAAATGACAGAAGGCAGTGAGCATTTGAGGATTCCACAATCTCTAAGTTTAAGCAATAGAGATTTCCTTTTCTTGAACCAGTCAGAATGACTTTATTGCTTTTATCTTTAACAGTACATTTATCCTTAGTGCAAACAACATGATATCCCTTATCACAGATTTGACTGATGCTAATCAAATTGTGTTTGAGACCCTCTACATAAGACACATTTGTAAAAATGATATCTTTTGTAATAAGATTTCCTGATCCTTTGACCTTAGCTTGGGAATTGTCACCAAAGGTTACATTTGGACCATTTTTAGGGGAATATTGTTGCAACCAGTCTTTATTGAAGGTCATATGTCTACTACAACCACTATCTAAATACCAGAGTCCTTTCCTAGGTACCTGCAAAACAGAAAGTAAATTTTATGGTACCCCTTTTTATTCTTTTGGGTCCAAAGGATTAGTTTTTCTTTGGAACCCTAGCTTTGTTCATTGATCCCTTTTTGAAGAACTGGTTTAGGGTATGGTAATATGACATGATTTGCATCATGTAAGGTGTAAGGACAGTGGATTGGGATGGATTGAAGAAGTGATTTGGGTTGTTATATTGGGGTTGAAACTGAAAGTTATTTGAATAGGATGATCTGGGAGAGTCATTTTGACTTGCATGACTTCTTCCATTTGAGTATTACCATTGAGGTTTTTGTTGTTTGGTGTATCTATGTTTGTTATAGAATCTTTGTTGCCTTGGGGATCTTTGTTGTTTGGAAGATTTTGGTTGTCTGTCAGGCCTTGGCTGTCTGTCAGGCCTTGGCTGTCTGTCAAGCCTTGGGTGGCTAGCACATTTTTGCAGTTTGACTTCTTCCTGTATATTGGCCCCTTTTTGAACCCAAATATACTGGCTTCCTTGAATTTTACTTGGTCCTTCCCTTGACTGACTAGGACCAATCAAGATTTCCTTTGATTTTCCTTTGGTTTGAACAGGATAGGTTTGAACTTGATAGCTGCCAGAGCTTAGATTTTCTAGAACCATTATTGCAATGGCCTTTTCACCAGTGGGAGGAGTGTATACCTTTTGTGTATGATCATCAGCACCAATCCCTGTTTTGTCACTGGGACGTCTTTGGGTGTAGGTGAAAAGGGATAATGCTTTGCTTGACATGTTCCATGAATCTATTTTCTTTTTAAGAGCCTCATTTTCTTTTTCAAGAATTGTGAGTCTTTGACAGTTTTCTTGAGTACAGGATGCCTCAGCTGTCAGATCCATGTTTTGTTTTTCAAGCATGAAGCATTGATCTCTTAGCCCTTGACAGGCTTTCTCAAGCTCAGAATTGGTTTTTGTGAAGGTGTCAATGGTTGAGGTTTGGGAAAGGTTCTCATTGACCAGTGAAGCAAAGCTAGTTTTTTGTTTTTTGGTTTGAATTAAAAGAGTGCAAACTAATTGTTTGAAACCATCAATATTTAAAGAGTTAAAATCATGTACCTCTTTCAGTTCATCTGCTGCAGCAAGTGCTTCCATTTCTTCCTCATGGTCTGATTCTTCCTCATTGTCTGATTCTTCCTCATCTTCAGCTATAAGGCATAGCATGGCCTCTTCTCCTTCATTGTCAGAATCATCACTTGACACATACTCTTCATCACTGAATTTTGATGAATCAGCTATCATAACTTGCTCCTTGTTTTTGTCATTTTTATTTTTGGAACAATTGAAGCAGTTACATCTGGAACTGTGAATGATCTCTTTTGAGTAAGTCAATTTCTTAGATGTCTGATTGTCCCTAAGTTTCCTTGGTTCAGGACAATCAGATGAGTAATGTCCTTGCTTTCCACAGTTGAAGCAATCAATTGTCTTCTTGTAGCTGTCTTGTTGAGAATTAGATGTGGAAGGGTTGTATTTTTTGTCAAAAGATTTCTTTTGAAATTTCATGGCATTTATGTCAGCCATGGATATGAGACTTGGAATGTCTTCTTGAGAGATCTGTTTGCTGACAGGTTTGGAGCTGATGTTTATCTTTTGAAGGGAATTGTTGACAATTGTCTCAATGTCTTGGTGAGTGATTGGTTTGTGGACAGTTTCTTGAGCGATTAAGGCTAAAGTTTGTGAAATGGTAGGAACTGGTTGAATTTTTATCATACCTTCCAGTTCATAAGCTTCAAGCTTTCCAAAATACTGTTCAACTGTCATTGTGCTCCATTCAGATCCTTCTCTGATAGGTAATGCTACCTTTTCATATTCTTGTGGGAGATTAGAATATATCTTGAGGCAGAGATCTTGTTGTTCAAAGGTTTTTCCATGGTCAGCAATAGATCTAACAAGGTTTTCAAACCTTGGTTGAGCAGCACTCACTTTTTCTCCAGGATAGAACTTGAAGTTGTCTAATTGCCTAAGCAAGTTATACAAATTTTGTGTCCTGACACTGGTGTGTTTAGTGAACTTAGTTTGAATGAGAGTCCATGCTGATCTGGCATTTGGTTCCTTAGCAATTTCTTGTGCTAGTGAGTCATTTACACTCTTTTGAAGAATGTTTTTGACTTTTAAGTTTGCACTGATTAATTGCTTTTCAGATTCAGACCATGTTTCTGGGGATTTGATCTTACTAGGTCCTCCATCAATACAAATTTGAGTTGGGTAGGACACTTCATTCTCTAGAACATACCAGTTCCATATACTGTTTGCATCAAGGTATGTTTTTATTTTTGATGCATAGATCTCAAAAGATCCACAGTCATCAATGTGTGGGATGTCTTTCTCATTATTTCTCCTTGGTTGAGGCATGGTGGGTTTGAAGAGGATCCTTCACAAGTTGTTAGACTTTTGAATGTGAAGACAAGCTCTGATACCAATTGAAAGGCCCTTGATTGATATGCAGATGATCAGACAGCTATGGTTTGACTTAGCTGTCAGATGTTTGTTGAATTGTGCAGCGGAATAAGTGAAGCTTGAAATAATGATAGGACAAAGAACACAAAGAAATAATGCAAGTGTGTGAATGTGTTTGCAGAAATATAATAACACAGAGAATTTAAAGTGGTTCAGAGTTCACTCCTCCTACTTCCACCCCCACTGTCAATCTTGACAAGTGAGATCAATTTTATTATAATCTTAATCAACAAGAATTACAAATCATTGATAAGGCAAGTTCCTTGAACTTCCTCTTCCTAATTAGTACAGTCAACTAGGGATACACTTAAAGTACAGTCTTAAGTGCTTTTACAACTTGAAGTACAGTCTCAAGATTTTACAAAAACAACTAATACACTCAAGAAACAGTCTTGAGTGTTTACAAATTATTTCTACACCTAAAGTACAGTCTTAGGATTTGGAATTTGTGAATTACCACACTAGGGTTGTTTGTTGTTGAAACAGGGGTTTCAGGTTGAAGGTTTTTGGTTTGAAAAGTATTTGAAGGGTAGGGATTGGTGCGTAGGGATTTGTGTGTAGGGATGTAAGGGAGAGGTTTATGGACTGTGAAAAAGAGTATTTTTCAAGAGTATTTTGTGTAGAGGATGAACTCCTCTATTTATACCCTTCAATGTAGCCGTTGGAATATGACTGTTGCAGCTTCATTAATGATCCTTGGCGGTCTTTGCCCCACTTGTCCACTTGCGGGTCTTCATGAGCCGGCTTGAGCCGAGAGCTTCCAGAAGGTCTTCAGTGGTCTTCATTGGTCTTCAATGGTAAACTTGACAGCTGTGAAGATCAAGGTTCCACCTTGGTTGAGATTGTGGTAGCAGAGAATGAGACAGAGTGATGGCTATCAGAGGGAATGAAGTCATAGATGTCAGATCATACTAAGGCTTAGCTATCAGAGATGTTCTCTAATAAGGACTGAGATGTACTTGATGATCTTGATAGCTAAGAGAGGGAATATGATTCATGTTATTGATTGAATGTAACCAATGTATAAGAGAGAATCATAACTGTCAGACTCATAGCTGTCAGATAAACTGAAAGATGAATATAACAGATTTCCTCTTTTGATATAAACCCTGTTCTATATATATATTCCTTTATCAAAACCAACTAACTAAGACTTTGATCAAAGTTAGGTCCTAACAGCTTCAATGTTTAAAGCGAAAGCATTTGTTACAAACTAATTATAATAAAATAGAAAAATGTGCCAAAATATCAAAATCTTACCTGTTGGGAAAGAAGATTGCAAGCAACAATTCCATATTGGACGGCTGGACATTGAAAACCCTCAAAATCAGAAACATAAAAATAGAGTTTACAAATCCTCACTTGAGAATAAACAAAAACCCTAAGCCCAATTTAGAATTCAATCGAAATACATGCAATCAACAATAGAGTCAATCTCGAATTCAAATTTAGTGCACAATTTCACTTTCACAAAACCCTAAGCCCAAAAAAGCTTATCGGTGGCGATGTTGGAGGACAGGATGAGGGTCAATAAGCAGTCTGGTTTCGATGTACATTAGTACTAAACACAGATGATATATAAAAAATGGAGGAGCGAGACATCACACTACTTCGATTTCACATTAGTACTAAATACAAATGATCAATCAAGAGGGAGGAGGACCAGAGGGAAACGGAAGTGCAGGGCAGACAAAGAGACACAGAACTGGGAAGAAGAAAGGCAATTCGGGAGAGGAGCATATATGAAATATATAAGCTTATGAAATATTTGGTTAGATAGCGTTTATTATATGGGCTACATAAGCTATTTACGACGATAGCGTATCATTTTTATGCGCTATGGAAGCTATATTTTTTATTTTTTTTAACTTGATTATTAAATTCTGAGAAGAGTATGCGCTATGGTAGGATACCTCTTAGATAGCGCTTCTTGAAAGCGTTATCTAAGAGGCGTTTTCTAAGATTCAATTTGTACTAGTGAAAAGGTCAATAGAAATAGCTCTTTATGCGAAAAACAAAATTTGTTTGATCAATGGTTCATTTTTAGTTCCTGAGCGTACTTCTCCTCAGTTTAATCTTTGGGTTGGAGCAAATGATATGGTTATCTTGTGGATATTCAACGTTGTGAGTGAAACTTTTAGGATCAAAAGGTAGTAATAAGAGATTATTACAAGAGCTGAAATTTTATAGAGAAAAATGGAGTTGGAGATGTAGAGGAGAATACTATATTTTGTATTTCTTAACTTATATTTTGTATCAACCATTACATGACTAATTATACTAGACATAAGAAAATTCTAGAATGACTTTACATGATCCATACCATACTAGAAGAGACGCATGTACTAATTTATTCATGTACTAAAATCTTCCATGAACCAATCAAAATCTTTGATATTTCCATGCATGCACATTAGTCAACTTACTCTGTCTTATTGTGCTGCCACAACTCCAAGAAGCTCCCTTAATTGCTGAAACTTTTCTTTAGGAATTGCCTTTGTAATAATGATATGCAACTTGCTCACCACTCTTGCAATAGTTGAGCTCAGTCTCACCTTCTTCAATGGCTTCAGAATGAAATGATGTTTGATCGCAATATGACGAGTGCAACTGCGATAAATTTGATTCTTAGCCATAGCAATTGCAGATTTATTATCACAAAAAACTGTAGTAGCATATTTCTGACACTCACCAACATCCTCCAAAATTCTTCGTAGCCTTACAACTTGAGACGTAGCTATAGCGGCTGAAACGTACTCATCTTTTGCAGATGATTGAGCCACTGAATTTCGTTTATTTGATCATGCATGAACCAAGTGAAAACGAATAGCCCGAGGTGCTCCTCATATCATCAACACAACCTCCCCAATTACTATCACAATTACCAAACAACTTAACACTTATATTCTTCTCATACTTATACTTGATGCAAAAGTTTGTAGTACCTGTACCTCTGATGTATCTCAATAATCTCTTTGTTGTCCCAAAGTGATTTTGGCTTGGATCTTGCATAAATCTTGACAACAACTTGCACCAAACATTATATCCTGCCTTGTAGCTATGAGGTACAACAAGTTTCCAACCAAACTCGTATAGAGAAAGGCATCAACTTTCTTCGAACCATCATCTTTCATTAACTTTTCACTCAAAATGAGTGGTGTTGTAGTAGGATTGCAATCACAAACGTTGCTAAAATATTTTCAGCTTATTTGTTTTGACAAATAAACATTCCATCTTCATTTTGATAAATCTCCATACCAAGAAAATGATGTAGCAAACCCATGTCATTCATCTCATATTTTTTCACCATATCCTTATTTTTGAACTCAAGAATCATTATCTCATTGTAACCAGTGTAAAGAAAATTGGCAACATAAAGAGAAACTGATGCGGGAGCGAAATGGTTGTTCTTTGACACACTCAACAAAGTTAGTCAACTTTAAAAGATTGTATCTTTCAAACCGTTCAGTCAAACGAAGCAAGACATACATCATTGGAAAGATATATGAACCTAGTTTTCAATGCACTTTTCAGATTGACAAGTGGAATTTTTCGGGGAAAGTTATGGAACTTTGACCAGAGAGCAGTCTGAAAGTCACATTCATTTAAATTTTGACTAATATCAAGAGTTTCATTAATCATTGAATATATAATCTATCTTATCTATATGTAATTTTTTGTTTAGTTTATCCTTAAGTATTTTGATGTTTTCTAAGCTTGGAGGGATGTTCAAAGCTAGCTATAAATACCCTACAAATTGTAATAGTAAGGGAGAGTTGAATTTTGAGTTGATAAAACATAAGTTGTGCATTATGTCTTCTTTCCTTGCTCTTCTCTATTCGGTGGATTCCGTTTATTAGTGAATATCATACAACCCTGTATCTCTTCGGTGGATTGTGTCAATTGGTGAGTTGTTTATGCCATGTATCTTCAGGTGGATTTCTTGAAGTGGTGAGCATTTCTATCCGTTTTTATATACTTTTCTTTCCGCTACGATTTTTCGGGTATCAAATTGGTATCAGATCCGAAACATGGATTTTTCGATTAACGTATATTTTTAAAATTTCTTCTTCTTTTCCTCCTCCTACCTTAGTCAACTTTACTAATTTTTTCATTTTGTTATCTTCTAAAAAAAAATCTTTCTTGCCTTACCATGGTTGATCTGTTTGACCATTTACAAATTTCATTACTCCACAACCCATCATTGATTGGTCTTAACCTCCTATCTTTGATGAATATCCTCATGATCCAAAAGATTTTTCATTTGATCAAATTGACTATAGTTTTCCATCATGTTATGATAAATGTTTCGATCCTTGTCCAATTTGTGATTCAAACTCATATTATTTAGTCGGGAAGCATTCAATTTCAAAAGTTTTTACCATACTTTCATTGAGCCAGTCACGTGATAATTTTGAAAATAATATTTTGACCATTGTACAAAGATCCTTTTGATGTCAATCATTCAAGAATTCCATACTTTTGGTTCATCAAGAAGCTTATTATTGATTACTTTCTCATAACTCGTTGGATCGATTGGATGGATATCATCACAAATGCGATAAAATATAAAAAATTTCAACGTCTTTTGGAGAGAATTCTTACAAGTATTTTTCATGCACTTCACAAAATTCGCGGGCGAATTAATTCAAGTGGGGGAGTGTGATGCGGGAACAAAATGGTTGTTCTTTGATACACTCAACAAAGTTAGTCAATTTTAACAGATTGTATCTTTCAAACCGTTTAGTCAAACGAAGCAAGACATTCATCATTAGAAATCTCTATGAATCTAGTTTTCAATGCACTTTTCATATTGACATTTTGAATTTTGTAGGGAAAGTTATAGCACTTTGACCGGAGGGTAGTCTGAAAGGCATATTCATCCGAATTTTGCCTTACTTCAAGAGTTTCATGAATCATTGAATATATAATCTATCTTATCTATATGTAATTTATTGTTAAGTTTATCCTTAAGTTTTTTGATGATTTCAAAGCTTGGAGGGATGTTCCAAGTTAGCTATAAATACCCTACAAATTGTAATAGTAGGGTAGAGTTGATATTTGAGTTGATAAAACATAAGTTGTGCATTGTGCCTTCTTTCCTTGTTCTTCTCTATTCGTTGGATTCTGTTTAGTAGTGAACATCATATAATCCTATATCTCTTCAGTGGATTCCGTTGATTTGTAAGTTGTTTATACCCTGTATCTTCAAGGTGGATTTCTTGAAGTGGTGAGCATTTCTATCCGTTTCTATATACTTTTCTTTCCGCTGTGATTTTTCCTGTATCAGCAACAATGGGAATAGATTTAACTTTGGTTTTCAAAAAACAAGTTGGCTCACTTCTGTTCTTCTGAAACCCTTTTTGAGAAAATTAAGAGTCAATGTTTTTGTAGCAAGCACGAGGTGCCTGCTTCAACCCATACAGTGCCTTCTTCAACTTGTACACCTTGTTCTCTTCACCCTTGTTTAAGAAACCTTGTGGTTTATCTACATAGATCTTTTCTTGCAATTATCTATTAAAATGATTTAATATCCAACTGATAAAGCTTCCATGAATTTTGGGTTGTTATGAAAATGAGAGCTCGAATTGTATCAAGCCTAACAACCGGTGAAAAAGTTTCATTGAAATCAACTCCAGGATGTTGTGTACAACCTTTAGCCACCAACCTTTCCTTCCTTCTCTTGTCGGAACCATTCAGATTCTATTTCACTTTGAAAATCCATTTCACACCTATGATCACTTTGTCATTTGGCTTCTCAACTAGCTCCCAAGTCTTGTATTTCACTATGACATGAATCTCTTCTTCCATAGCCTTTTTCCAATCTTTCTCCTTCAGAGTTTCATTTAACCATTATATCTTGTAAACTCTCCCTTCTTTTCTTCCTGCAGAACCAGCAAAAGACATACTTGAAATTGGACTTGTTGATGAACCACTTGAAGAATCTAGTGGACCATTATTTGGAATTGAATGATCTTCATCTTCATAATTTTCCTCTTCAACATCAGTTTCACTATCATCTTCAAAAACTCCACCATTTTATATTCCCTTTTTCTTCCAATCCCAAGTAGCATTTTCATCGAACAACATATCTCGACTGATCAAAAAATTTTTGTCTTTCAAGCTCCAAACTCGATACCCTTTTGACATAGGATTGTACCCAATAAAAATAAACTTTTCACATGCTTCATCCAATTTTATTTTGTTTTCTTTTGGAACTTGAGAATAACAAATGCATCCAAACACCTTCAAGTGTCTCAATGATGGTTCCTTCCACTCCATGCTTCGAATGGTCCTTTGTTATCCAAGGCCTTTATGAGATTCCTATTAATCAAGTATACGACTATATACACAGCTTCATCCAAAAAACTCTTTGGTAAAACTCTTGCATGAAAAATAGACTTGTCAATTTCTTCCACAATGTGATTCTTCTATTCATGTACTCCATTTTGTTGCGGAGTATAGCAATTTGTGAGTTTCCTATCAATTCCTTCGTCCTCACAAAACTTGTAAAACTCATTATTATTATTATATTCCTTATCTCTATCACTTCTAAGGAACTTAATAACATACCCATTTTTTTTCCAACAAGAGCCTTGAACTTCTTAAAATGTAAAATACCTCAAATTTTTGCTTCAAGAAATAAATCAAAGTCATGCAACTATAGTCATCAATAAAGAGAATAAAGTATTTATTGTTGGCATGAGTTTGATTCTCCATTGGACCACACACGTCCGTATGAATCAACTCCAATCTCTCATTTGCATGCCAAGTTCCACCATTCAAAAAATATTGACATGATGCTTCCCAAGTACACATCCTTCATAAACTTCATGAACCTCCTCAATCTCCTAAAGACCTTGAACCATGTTATTTTGTTGAAGTAACTTGAGGCTCTGAAAATTCAAATGCCCAAGTCTCTTATGCCACAACCACGAATCTTCAAGAATGTGAAACTTCGATTTTTTTCTCCATTTTGATACAACCAACCAACTGTTGTGCATCCTTTTTGTCATAAATCTTATTGCAATTATCCTTGAAATTCACCATATAACCATGCTCCACAAGCTTCCCCACACTAAACAAATTTTGATCCAACTCTGAAACAAGCAAAACATCATGAATGTACTTGGACTCTTTCTTTGTTTGCACACCAATTGTACCCTTTCCTTGCGTCTCTGCCAAATCTCCATTTCCCATCTTCACTTGTGAATTATAAAAAATCCATAGCAACAAAAATTGATTTATCTTTTGTGATATGATTGCTACAACCGCTATCCACGTACCTTACATCATTCTTCTACTCTGTTGCACTTTGACAAGCATAACAAATGATTCCCTCACTTTCTTTTTCCTCCAAAAAATTATTGTTTGCTGCGAATTTTTCACTCTACAATCCTTCTCATTATGCACAAATTTTTGACAAAGATAACATTTTTGCTTGCTTTTGAACCAACAATCATCAAAACTATGACGACTTTTTCCATAAATTTTACAACCTTGAGAATTTTGTGACTTTCCTCTTTGCTATAAATTTTGTCTGCCCCCATCAAAATTGTGTCTTCCTCCATCACTAGAGCTTCTACCACGACCTCTACTTTGGCCACCACCATGTATACCACCTCTGAATGACTTTTCTCTTTTTTGATCACTACTTTCACCACTTTTTTCAAAATCTTTTGAACCAAACTTGAGCTTAGTTTGGAAAGCACTTTAAATTGATTTTTCACAGTGTCTATCTAACCTATTCTCATGATCCTTTAAAGAACCCATCAACTCTTGAACTTTCAAAGAAGCAATATCTTTGATTTCCTCAATAATAGAAACCATAACATCAAATTTAGGAGGCAATATAGCAATGATTTTTTCAACAACTCTACTATCTTCAAATATTTCACCAAGCCCTCACATTTGATTAATGATATCCATCACTCTAGTATAATAATCCTTAAGGGACCAACTACTAATAATGCTAGTGGCACTCCTGGTAACAAAGCCATGCGGATTGCTACTTCCAGTGGAAAGAATCTCAAAGCTGGAAGTTCTTCTCTAGATTTACAACGAGTGTATAATCAACACAATCAACTTATGGTCTCAAAGGAAAGTAGAGAGATAGTCCAGAAGATCATGTGGCTCGTCAGTTTTATGGAATGGGAACATACATCGTTGGTATGACATATGTCTCTAATTCATCTCACTATTTTATTAATTGATTTGATGATACTTAGTTCTTTAATCAAAATGTGAAACCTCTTCCCAGTTTTTGGCATTATGCAGTTCAGTTCTTGTGTCAACACTCCTCAACACAACAAAATGGTGTTGTTAAGAGAAAACCAACACCTTTTTAACACTACTAGAGCTCTAAGATTTCAGGCTTGTTTACCTATTCATTTTTTAGGTCATGCTTTGCTCAAAACTTCATATCTCATCAACATGACCCATACTAGTGTTACAAATATTGCAGAAGGAAAATTACAAAAAAAAATAAAACAGAAATTAAACTGTAAATAAAAAAGAAAATAAAGAACCCGTTGTTGTTGCACAAGCCCAATGTTAATCACTATCTCCTTAAGACATATTAGTCCCCTCATCACCGAGTATGCTTGAGTTTTGGTGGAACGCTTGTCTCCCAGGATAGAACGTGCGGACCGGGGGCACTTTACACCTAAGTATCCCGGCGAACTGAATATGCGCTTGGACATTATTACCTCTTTAAACTACGTATGCAAGGAGGCCAAGAAAGTAGAAGAACAATATGCAACAAAAGGAAAGGAGGAGGATTGTTTTCCACTAGGTGTTTTCGTGTGTGTTGTTCTTGTTTTATTTTGTTGTCAACAACGGATGTCAACCTCCATTTTATAGATGTCCAAGATAAAAACTTAAAAGTCAATTTAATTCGGTAATAAACATCCATTATTCCGAAATTAAAACCCATTAATCTGAAATATTAAACACAGTTAATATTTCAGTTTTAGTTTTTATACTTAATTCCTGGTTGTTACACATTTGAAATCAAACAAACATTATTGCTCAGGAACTGCTAGACCAAGCAAGGCATATGCCTCGGCCGAGCATACCTTGTCCAGCAACTGGTCAATCTGATCGGTCTTTGCTCGGGCGAGTCACCAGATGTGCTCGGCCGAGAAAATCTGTCCATAAACTAGCCAGTCTTTGCTCGGGCGAGCAACCGGCCAATGCACGAGTACGCACCTCGCAAGCCATATTGAAAAATTTATTTGCACCCCCCTGCGCGCAAGAGAGCGCCTCTATGCTACAAAATCTTGAACACTACTTGTAAGTACCCAAATCCGGATCGTCAAAATCCGTTAAAAGTTAACCGGAACCCGTTAAGTTCCCCGTTCTCGAGTCAACGAGACATCCCGGGACTGCCCCGTGCATCCCGACATCAAAGCATACTCAACACACTTTATCACACGTAAAAGTATGGCTTTCCCCGAAAAACGTACTTTTTGGGGTCTTCCGGGATTAGATTTCCCGTTTTCGAGCGTCTCGACCTTCCGGAGGTCATAACTTCCTCATACGAACTCCGTTTTGGGCCTACCACATATCAAATCGAACGCGAGAACAAGATCTACGCATATGGCTAGTTCAATCAGGAAATATAGCCAATTTCAGGAATAGTCCGGCCGGACTCTTTCTGCAGCTTAATTAATGCGTGTCCAAAACGTGTCAAATTCAAGGTCAAATGACCAAAATATCCCCAAATGCAAGAGAGGTCCGGCCGGACTCTTTCTGCAAGGCAGAAACCCATCAGGTTAAGCAATCTTCCTTCCTCACTAAGTAAATTACTTCCTCCCCAAGTCTTTCCCCCCTCCTCCAAGGATTTTTCACCTATAAATACTCCCCCCTCCTTCTCATTTCCTACACCAAATTCTCCTCCCTCCACCCCAAGCACAAAAGGCTTGTCTTTCTTCCGCTCTTCGGGGGCCCTCGTGCTACTCGTCGGCGGAATTCTCTACTCTTCGGGGGCCCTCGTGCTACTCGTCGGTAGATTCTGATCCTCAAGCTAAACCGACACAAGTCGAAACGCTGCCCAAATTCCTAGGTTTCTAAACACCAAATAAAAGGGGAAACTCTGCCCAAACACTTCCGAAACACCTTTCAAACACCTTTTCGTATCCCGTATACGCCCACCGAGCCAAAGGAGCCGACCCTAGCCATAGGTAGCTCCCTCTCTCACTCTCAAAATGTAGACGTCATCGTCTAACGGGGTCCGATACGTTTTAGTCCCTGATCCTCTTCTCTTCCCGTAAGAGAAGTAATCTCGAGTTAAAACGGCGTTCCGACCCCGTTCCGTTTACTTTTATGTCATTTACCAATTCCGGATCGTTTGATCCGTCGATCGTCATTTAAATTCCTGTCATTTACAATTCCGGATTGTTTGATCCGTCGAACGTCCTTTACTTTCATGCAACTTTACAATTCCGAGCTGTTTGGCTCGTTGATCGTACTTTACAATTCCGAGCCGATTGGCCTCGTTGATCGTCATTTACAATTCCGAGTCGTTTGACTCGTCGATCGTCATTTACAATTCCGGATCGTTTGATTCCGTTGATACCGCACTTTAAATACTGTCATTTACAAAGTCCGACCCGTTTGGATCGTGATAGTATTTACTTTTCAAAGTCCGAGTCGCAACCCGATTCGTTGATTGCATATCATTTAATACGCATTTTTCCCGTAAAAATCATTAACAATGTAATGCCCGGTTCAAAACCGGAGTTCGTCCGTCGAACTCTCTTTCAAAAACGCGCGACATCACGTTTGGCCTCCAAACGCTCATCTTCAAACTAAAAGCCGCCATTTGACACTCAAAATCATTTAATACACATTTTTCTCGTAAAAATCGTTAACAATGACTCGCCCGGTTCAAAAAGTCGGAGTTCGACCTTCGAATTCCTTTTCAACTCAAAGCTGACGTTTGCCACGCAAACGCTCATTTCAACTCAAAGTCGACGTTTGCCACGCAAACGCTCATTTCAACTCAAAGTCGACGTTTGCCACGCAAACGCTCATTTCAAACTCAAAATCGACGTTTGCCACGCAAACGCTCTTTTCAAACTCAAAATCGACGTTTGCCATGCAAATGCTCATTTCAAAATCGACGTTTGCCACGCAAACGCTCATTTCAACTCAAAATCGACGTTTGCCACGCAAACGCTCATTTCAAACTCAAAACCGACATTTGTCATTCAAACGCTCGTCTTTTCAAACAAAGTCACCTAATCAACGTTTGTCATTCAAACCAAGATTAAGCTTGTCATTCAAGCCCCCCATTTCAAAAGACACACACACACACACACACACGATTTCGAGAAAGGTAGAAAGACTCGTCATGCGAGGCGTTTCGGGCGATCTCGTAATACTCTACCTGAAACGTAACGTGACCTCCGAACCTAACAATCTCTGGTACTAAAAAAGCTTTTTACTCGTTTTTGCTACCAATAAAAATGATCCCCTGTTTTCAAAGCCTTTTCCTAAGTTTTTGCTACCAATAAAAACGACACCTTTTCACAATAGCCGTTTCTCAACGTTTGGGCTCAAAATACAAAACCGCGTGGCGACTCCTCATTTTCCTTCCCATGAAGCGAGGTCTCAGACACCAACCCTCCGCGAAAGACAACCGCGTTTCGCGTTCGCGCGAAATCCCGGGTAATTTCAGTTGGCGACTCCGCTGGGGACAAGGATACTTTTTTCAAAACTACCGTTGTTTTCTAAAAAGCCTTCCGTGGGTCAAACTTTTGTTTACCCTTCCTCGTTTTTGTGTGTGTGAGTTCCTTTAAACCTCGAACGGTTTTTGTTTCAAAGGCATTACATTGTCAACTTTTCAAAATCTTACCATGTTTGTGCATTCCCATTCATGCTTGATTTTCATCGCTGTCTTTTGAACTGTGCATCATAAATTCTTTAAGACACATTCTGAAAAATCTCTGTTTTACTCAGAAAAAGAATTTTAGTGACCGCACACTACGCGCACTTGCTGCCTCGGAACACCGCACTTCACGTGCACTTGCTGCCTCGGTACACTGCACACTACAACCCCTAACCCGGGATGGCCTTATCAGTTGCACTCCGATTGGTTTGCCAGACACCTTTCGGGGGCGCACGGGGTCGTCCCAAACATCCCATCCTAGCCCGTGTAAGCCATGCACTCTTTGTGTCACACTTTGTCCAAGACCCCGGTTGGTTTTTGGCTTAGCTCGTGTCATAAAGCCTAAGTGTATGTTTTTTACGCAGGGCCCCGCTCCAAGTCAAGCTCGAGAGTTTGAGACCGAAGGTCGTTCCCGACCCGAAGTCTTGAGCTTTTCAGCCTTGACTTTGACGCGGAGCTCTGCCGAAAAATATACCCGAAGGTTCAATGTGACACCATGTCACCAAACCTCGTCGTATGTACTGTGCCAGCCACAACTTGGCCAACGCCAAAAGCTAAGGTCTCTCGCGCAAGCGAGTCAGGAGAGATCATGCTGAAATTTCGGCACGATCCCCGCCTTAACTTAAGGACGTTGACTTCGACCGTGGCCCGTGCGTCACATACGTTGGAAGTTTGCGTGATCAGCTAGCCTTAAGTTCACTTTTACTTTTGTCGGTGGAACTCGCTTGCCTTATAGGACCTCGCTCGGGATTGTCCGTCCCGAGAAAGATGATCTACAAATGGAAACGAGGGGCTTATAAGCGTAGTGACGAGATCCACTGTTTAGAGCTTTAGGGTTAGTTGCGAAAAAGAAGAGCAATCTTTTCCAACCATTTAGGACTCTGAGAAAAACGTGTTTTCAGTAAACTTAAACAACAATTGCATGGTCCCATCTCGGGAATCTTTCAAATAGTGACCCTCGCGGTCCAACTTTCAATCGCGACCTTCCGTGGTCCGATATCTCATATCTCGACCCCTCGTGGTCCAACTCTCAATCGCGACCCTCTCGGTCCGATATCGCACATCTCGACCCCTCGCGGTCCAACCCTCAATCGCGACCCTCACGGTCCGATTTCAAATCTCGAATCTCGACCCTCGCGGTCCAACCCTCAATCGCGACCCTTACAGTCCGATTTCAAATCTCAAATCTCGACCTTCATGGTCCAATCCTTATTCGCGACCTTTCTCGGTCCAATTCTCAAATCGTAACCTTCGCGGTCCAATCCTCAATCGCGACCCTCACGGTCCGATTTCAAATCTCAAATCTCGACCTTCACGGTCCAATCCTTATTCGCGACCTTTCTCGGTCCAATTCTCAAATCGTGACCTTCGCGGTCCAATCCTCAATCGCGACCCTCAGGGTCCAATTTCAAATCTCAAATCTCGACCTTCGCGGTCCAATCCTCGATCCCGACCTTCGCGGTCCGATCTCCGATATCTCCAATCGAGACCTTCGCGGTCCGATCTCAAGTAGTCGATCCCGACCTTCGCGGTCCGATCTCCGATCTCCAATCGAGACCTTCGCGGTCCGATCTCAAATAGCCAATCCCGACCTTCGCGGTCCGATCTCTGATCTCCAATCGAGACCTTCGCGGTCCGATCTCCAATCTCCTATCGAGACCTTCGCGGTCCGATCTCAAAATTCGATCCCGACCTTTGCGGTCCGATCTTCGATCTCCAATCCCAACCTTCGCGGTCCGATCTCAATAGTGAATCCCGACCTTCGCGGTCCGATCTCCGATCTCCAATCGAGACCTTCGCGGTCCGATCTCAAATAGCCAATCCCGACCTTCGCGGTCCGATCTCTGATCTCCAATCGAGACCTTCGCGGTCCGATCTCCAATCTCCTATCGAGACCTTCGCGGTCCGATCTCAATAGTGAATCCCGACCTTCGCGGTCCGATCTCTGATCTCCAATCGAGACCTTCGCGGTCCGATCTCAATAGTGAATCCCGACCTTCGCGGTCCGATCTCCAATCTCCTATCGAGACCTTCGCGGTACAATCTCAGAAGTTAATCCAGACCTTCGCGGTCCGATCTCCGATCTCCAATCGAGACCTTCGCGGTCCGATCTCAAATAGCCAATCCCGACCTTCGCGGTCCGATCTCTGATCTCCAATCGAGACCTTCGCGGTCCGATCTCCAATCTCCTATCGATACCTTCGCGGTCCGATCTCAATAGTGAATCTCGACCTTCGCGGTCCGATCTCTGATCTCCAATCGAGACCTTCGCGGTCCGATCTCAATAGTGAATTCCGACCTTCGCGGTCCAATCTCCACTCTCCTATCGAGACCTTCGCGGTCCGATCTCAAAATTCGATCCCGACCTTTGCGGTCCGATCTTCGATCTCCAATCCCAACCTTTGCGGTCCGATCTCAAAAAGTCGATCCCGACCTTCGCGGTCCGATCTTCGATCTCCAATCCCGACCTTCGTGGTCCGTTCTCAAATAGTCGATCCCGACCTTCGCGGTCCGATCTCCGATCTCCAATCGAGACCTTCGCGGTTCGATCTCAAATAGTCAATCCCGACCTTCGCGGTCCGATCTCCGATCTCCAATCGAGACCTTCGCGGTCCGATCTCAAATAGTCGATCCCGACCTTCGCGGTCCGATCTCCGATCTCCCATCGAGACCTTTGCGGTCCGATCTCATATATTCAATCCTGGCCTCTCATGGTCAAAACTTTAAATCTCGACCTTTCACGGTCCAATTTTCGAGCCTTAAAGCCTTGAGCCAAATACCCCTTCCGAAAACTAAGCCATACCTTTCGTTCCCTGCAGTGAACAGAGAGTGGTTCAGAATTCCGGGTCAGCGCCTCGCCAGAATTACAGTTACGGCAGCATCGGGATTCCTCGCTTTCCCTCAGCCAGACTTTCCGACATGTCAGCCTCACCGAGAAATCGTGACGGGGACGGACCCCCGCCACCGGTAACAGATATGACACTGGAAGAAGCCATCTGGGCCTTTGAGGTTCACAAAAGGCGAAGAAGATCGGTGAATTTCGTGGTACAGCTTCTGAATGGGCAAGGTATAGCAGCTATCCCCCAGCCAGACGGTACTTTTGTTCTGATCGAGGACGACGAGCCCTCCCGATCAACTCCTCAAACCTTCCACCAGGTTCCTCCCCCGCCAACTTATGGGATGCCTTTGAACCTAGGAAGCAGCCGACCCCGGCTTCATGTTGCCACCTCTCAAGGCAACCCTGTCACATATGGCCAAGCCAGTGCTACTCCCATCACTCAGTACCACCAGCGCACCGCTGGACCATCTCAAACAGATGCCAATATCCTTCAATACCATCCTGGGTTCATCCCATTGCCTATACACGAATCCCAAAACACCGGGGACAAACCCCGATACAGTCCAGAAAAGGCCCCCATATATCCACATATATCAAGCCTTCCACCGCCAATCACTACCGCTCATATGGTAGCACCTGGTGCTGAGCCTCAAAGTCCACCATTGGACCCAACCCTGGCCTGGATGGTCGAGCAATTGAAGGATCTGAAAGCCAGCATGGGCAATTTGAAGAAGGAAACACTCAGATCTACAGATCCGGGAATGGTCACACCTCTCCCAGCTAAGTTCAGAATGCCAGAAATGGACAGATTCGACGGGACTGAATGCCCTCAGACACATGTTGACACTTATGTTCTCGGCATGAGAGCAAAAGGAGCAACCCTCCAGCAAATGGCCGACCATTTCCAGCACACTCTCAAGAGTTCAGCGTTACGGTGGTTCCTAAGGGTCAAGCCCGAAGATCGTCATACTCGGGATCAGATCAGCAACATCTTCCTTGAACGGTACCGGTCCAACCTGGAATGGGAAACAAGTCGTGAAGACTTAATCACCACTGAACAGAAGGCAGACGAAAGTGTTGGGGAGTTCTACAAAAGATGGAGCTGGAAACTTTCCGAAATCATGGAGCCTATTTCCAAAGACGAACAGATGCGAATCTTCAAGTCCTGCTTGAGGCCATCCATCAGAATGCTCATCAGCCACCACTTCTTCCCAGATCTCCGAGCCATGGTCAACGCAGGTTCCCAGTTCGAGAAAGACTTGAAAGAAAAGCCGGCTCCGAGTCCAGCCTCTTCTCATCACTACAAGGCAGCCCCGCCCAATCTAATATCTTCCCCAGACAAAAGGAGGGAGGTTACCGGAACAGTCCATTACATTCAGAATGAAGTACTACAAAGAAGCGGTGGTCCCCCAAGACAACGACGACACTATGATAATTTTGGAATGCCTTTGAGCGAGGTATTTGATAGTGTAAAGAAGCAAGGTCTCCTCGAACCCATGGAAAATTACCAGTCCAAATCCTCCGATGCTAACTGGGATGTAACCAAGCATTGTGCATTCCACCAGTATCACGGTCATATAACTGACAACTGCACAGTCTTGAGGAGAGCAATTCAAGATTTAATAGAAGATGGAAAGCTTGAGCGTCCTGGCAATTCAGCAACAAAAAAGCAGCTAGAGTAGGGGCTACCTATCCTCGAGATCTGTCAATTGTCTTTTGGTCAACCTTCGTAGGTTCTAGTACTTTCCTCGTTCAATCAAGTCCGCCTCGAACATTGTAGTTAATCTTAAAGTTTCTATAAATAAGTGTCTTTTTTTCTCTTCTTGCTAGACTTGAGACATTATTTGCACACCTACATTACAACTAATGAAATGGTTATATCCTAAATGATCACTTGCATTGCTCAACACATAATCTCTGGAAATAACTAATGTTCTGATTAATCGGTGTGAGAAAGTCAACTGGTGCCCTTCCCATACACTTTCCTTACCCCACAAAGGCCTCCATCAAGCCACACACTTCCCAAAACACATCCCCACCATCACCTTGACCAAGTCAACGACGGCAGCAATATCAAGGAACAACAAAAGGTCACTCAACATCGGAAGATTGACCCCATGTCGACAACAACCTTGGAGCTCGCCTTCGCCCTCGTGCACATCGAGAAAGTTCAAGCAGGAGCATGCCTTCGTCCTCAAGAACTTCAAAAAGAAAAAAAAAGAGAGAGAAAAGTTCAAACAAGAACTTCAAGAAAAAAAAAAAAAAAAAAGAAAGAGAAAAGTTCAAACAAGAACTTCAAAAAAAAAGAAAAAAAAAAGAAAGAGAAAAGTTCAAAGCAAGAACTTCAAAAAAAAAAAAGTGAGGCAAAGGACCCAGCACCTCCAATCAAAAGCTTGACAGATGGGCAAACAAAGTTAAAGCTCGAAGAATGGAGGTTGTCGATAACAATGGAGCGGTCAAAGCAAAGGCAAAAACACATCATAAGCCCTTACGCTACTGTAAGTGCTCCAATTTGAGCTTGTTAGAATTTTCGTTAGAAAATTAACGAAAGTTATAACATTTCTAACAATTCCTAACAATCCTTACTTTTCTAACAAAGTGAGGGTAAAATGGGCATTGTTATTTAAGGTTAAACCTTAAAAAGAATCTTAAAAAAGAAAAACAAAAGAATAAAACCACAAATAGAAATGCTGGAAACATAATCTGGCTGGTCAATTTGAATTTTGAAAAGAAATATTCCCCTTGTCCAAAGCTGGAGCTGCATTTAATGAACAGTGCACGCTGCAGGGTTTATCCGCGCGGATGGGATTGTCAATTTCAGAGGGCTATAAATTGAGCCCTCCAGTCACAAAAATAAGGGAGGAACAACACATTTTGCACCAAACCTCTGGCGAAATATAGAGAGAAAACAGTGAGAATTCTTCAAGAATTGTCACCTTTTTCTCTCCAATCTTTCCCAACTCATACTCATCCACTCACTCTCATATTAAAGCCCTAAACACTCATACACTCAAGCCAAACACTCAAGAACACAAGGAAGATTGGTAAACCCTCCTTCTCCTAACCCTAAATCTCAACCATGCATGCATTTGCAAACTACAAAATGTAGTTCTTTCATCTTCTTGCTCTAGATCTAAGAAGATCACCATGGAAGACCATCTCCATGGATGATCTTCTACAAAGATCAACATTATTTTCAAGTTCTCTTACTTTCTTGCAAAGAAAACTCATTTTCAAAATCCTAAAAACCATTTTCAAGCATAAAATCTCATTTTCAAAGGATAAAAATCCCCTTCCCAAGCAAATGAAATGCTTAGTCCTAATGTACCCCAAGGATGGTTTGGTATAGTTGATTCACCACTAAAATGTCTAGTGATCACTAACCAAAACCTAGGGAAATGGGGACAAGCATGGATGCAAAACCCCCTTTAAAATCATATTCTCCTTCTTGAGAAGTTGCTGTCCAGTAGCAATTTTCCCAGACTTCAGTCCATGGTCTTAATTTTTGGACACAGATGAACTTGGAATTTGGTGTTGACTACAAACCACTTTTTGTAGCCAACATCCAGAGATTTCCAGACATATTTTTACTTTATTTTTTGGGTGAGTAAAACTCCTGTTTTCAAATTTTCTTTCAGAGGCTAGTTCATCAGCTTTTGGGAATCCAGATCTCATATCTGAGGTTTCCAGAAGGTTTTGACCCCTCAAATCTTCTCCAAAATGGAAAATTCCTTCGCACAAACCTAATTTAAGGTGTCTAGAACAAATTTTATTCTCTGAGTTTATCCAGATTATGAAGTTTTAAGACCCTTGAATACATTTCAAAATCAAAGGTCCACTGCCTTTTTCATTCTGGCAGAAATGGCTCTCAACTTCAAAAGGTCTTTTGAGTACCAAATCTCAATCCAAAAATCTTCCAAAAAATCATGGGATCAGTTTAAAGTCTTAAAAAGATATCCCAATTTTTACTTTTCTGAGTTTCAAAGTATTTTGGCCAAAAAACACACACACACACACACACAAATGATTTTCAGCTTGGAAGACTCGTTTTACGAGGCGCGTCGGGTGCACACTAACGTCCTTCCCGACGCGTAACATGACCTCCGAACCTAAATCTCTGATCTCGGGCTTTTTTCAAAGTTTTGGCCCTCAAAATTAAAATGGCGTGGCGACTCCGTTTCTGTAAGTACCCAAATCTGGCTCATGCCTTCCGGTTAATTTTCCCGACATTTCGGTAAGTTTCCCGGTAATTCCCCGGACCTTCCTAGTGTTCCGGAAATGTCCTAGAGCAGTCCCAAATTAAAATAAGGGCTGTAGGGAGCCTTCCTAATTAAGAAAACACGTTTTTCTTAATTAGGGAGAAGCTTCTAGAATAATGCCACCTTGCATGGTTCTAGAATGCTGAGTCATAATGGATAAGACCGCACGGCCTCATTTGCAAAGGGCCTGCAGCCGCACGGCTTCATTAGCCTTATCCAGACTGCCTATAAATAGAGCCCTCCTCTACCCATTTTAATCATCAACAAGAAGCATAATACTCTCATAATACGAAGAAGATCCCCCAAGGAGCTGCTGGAAGTCCAAGAAGGTGAAGAAGAAGCTCAAGAAGCCATCTCCCTCCTCCTTGAAGACCCAAGAAGAACCTCTCCTCCTAGCTCCGTCCGAAGAAGCGAAGGAAACGATTGGTAACCTCGCACGCCCTAACCTTGCATTTTAATTGATATACTTGCTCATTGCATTCATATATCTTGCTTGGGACTTGGCATTTATTCATAAAGATCATTTCTTTATCACCCCCTTTCCCCTTAGCATGCATTAAGACCTCATTTGTCATAAAAATGTAGTCTTTTTCATAAAGGTGCATCCTTTGCACCTAAAATCCCTATTTTCCAATAAAAATGTTATCTTTATGCATCATTTGCATATAAAGATCAAATCTTTTTCAATAAAAATGCATCCTTTGCATCAAAACCCCTTTTTTCAATGCATCATTTGCATAAAAATCCTATCTTTATGCATCATTTGCAATAAAGATCCTTTCTTTAAATCAAAAAGCATCATTTGCTAAAACCAAAATGTCATCTTTTCATTAAAGAGTCATTTTTTCATCATGCATTTCCCCTTTCCCCAACCTTGGAACGGACCGGTGTAAAAGTTCTCATCTTTGCATCGTTCCTTCCATTAAAGGTTCATGATTTCTTTAGGAAAAGGATAACCTTGAACCCTATATCTCCGATTATCGCTTAAGAATGAGTATGAAGCCTCTATACGAGCTCGACCGTCTTAAAGCGTAGGATTGATGGGCTAAGGACATTCTTTCCTAAAGAACCTCATCTTTGACCAAAAGAGAGTCATTCTCTCGATCACGCAAGTCCCGAGGGTCCCGAGGTTTAAAATGCGATGATCACAAGTCATAAGATGAGGACGGATCATAATCCCAAATACATAAATTCCAAGAAATCCCGAGCGACAACCAACAAATGGTTTGTACGTCCGGAAGACAACTTGGGACATTCCCCCCCTTTATTTTCAAACACATGCACACAAAGAAAGCACGCAAGCAAACACGATTAATGAAATCTCTAGGGAGACTTGCTCCGCAAGGCACTTTGGGTGAACGCCAAACGTTCTTCCCAAGGGGTAACTTAACCTCCGAACCCATAAAACCTTTTTTTCAAAGTTTTGAGGTAATCAAAATGGCGTGGCGACTCCGTTTTTCAAATAACTCGGATGTCTTCAAACTCGCGTGAATTCCAATAAACAAAAATTTTGGGCACACATTCACAGTTTGGCGACTCTGCTGGGGAATCATCCCAAAGGAGAAAAGCTTTATTTCCAAAACAAAAATCGATACTTGGTATATAGGTTGACCCAACTTACCCTTCCTGTATCGCTCCCTAACCCGGGGCTTGGGATAACAAGGTGGTTTAACAATCCCACGTACCAGTATCCCTTTTTAGAAAAAATAATTTTGAAAAAATAGAAGAAAGCTTTTCCCTTTGAGCGGGTTAGACTCCCATCGCCGATTTCATTAATCGTGCTTGCTTTCTTTACCATGCATTGCATCATTTGCATCTTGGAATCTCGTGCATACTTTGAACGGAAAACAACCCGAAAAATAGCAAAGGAGTGGAACCCGGAAAATTGATCCATGCAGCCGTACGGCTAATCCTCATAGGATTCTCGACCATACGACCTCGGTGGCAATTCCACCAGGAAAAATCATGGTTAATCCGGCACCCTAGCAGCTTGGGGCTACTCACTCCATGATCGATCGGGGCTCCTTAAAATTTACGTGCTTATGTGTTGCATTTTCCCCGTCCCGAAAATCATTCCTTTAAAACACATTTATGAAAATCTCTGTTTTAACTCAAAAAGGAACATTTTTAGGAGACCGCACACTACGCGCACCTGATATATCCTGTACACTTTTGCACGCACGTCCTTCAAACCCGAGGGTGGTTCCAGCCTGCAGCCACGGACAGCCTTACGATGCTCCCGGCGCGCACGGAATCATCCCAACCTCCCCATGGCGGCCCGGTGTCGACCAATGCACACCCGTGTCACACGTTTCAAAAACCGTGACTTTTGGTTGGTTTTTGGTCTAGTCCGTGTCATATAGCCCAGCTTGCATACCCACGTAAAGGTCAAGCCTTAGCTCATAACGGAAGCCAAGATTTTCGCTCAAGCGAAATTCTGCCGAAATTCCGACAAGGAAAAATCGGTGGGATCTTGACTCCGACATTGACTATTGACCTTGACCCGCACGGAATGTGTAAGAGTCAAGACCAAGTCTTTGCCAAGAATCAAAAGATCATTCGCTCAAGCGAAGCTCTGCCAAAATTCCGACAAGGAAAAATTGGCAAGATCTTGACCGGCATTGACTTCGATTCCGACTCACGCACCGCGTATGCAACGAAGTTCAATGTGACACCGTGTCATCCGGCTTTTGCCGCCCGACCCATGCCTATTATATTCTCTGACATTACCGAAAGTCAAAAACCGTCATTCGCTCAAGCGAAACTCGTCAAAGATCCGTCAAGGCGTAGAGACGAGACTTTCCCGGTATTGCCTTGACTATAATCCGCATCGCTCGTGCGTTGAAAGGTCCTATGACCCGCTAGACCCGATAGGAGCGTTCTTTACTCTCGGTCGGTGGGATCCACGTGCCCTATAGGACCCTCGCCCGGGCCGCTCCACCCCGGGAGGTCGAAATACGAGGTGGAATACGAGGGGCTTATAGACGTAGTGACGAACCCACCGATCCAGATCTAGTGTAGTTACGAAAAGAAGGCGTAACCCCTTTTCCAACCAAATAGATATTAATAAAAGACACTGTTTTAAGTAAACTTGAAGATTCTAATTTGCATATTGCCCGAGCCTTCACCTAAACACCTACCCCGAGTCTAAACCTTTCCTATCCCTTTCCCGCAATGAGAAAGAAGTGGGTGAGAACACCGGCCGCCGACTTGTTAGCGCGTAATCCTCGCACGTTTCGCCGTAATCCTCGCCATCGCCCGTTTCGAGAGTCGAATGACCGATTTGACAGAGAGCAAGGCCGGTTTGGGTAACCAGATGACCAGGAAGAAGAGCTAGCCTATAACCAATGCCCTCCCCCATCTTCATATAACCCATTGCCAAAGACTGTCCTTTCTCGCCTCCTCCAATACCCCAAGCCGTTAGGGTCCCGACACCCTCACTTCCTCGAATCCCCCCATGGGACCCTTTTCCTCCTTTCACCCGAGCCAAATTTCCCTACCTTGGAATCCTGAAGGCGCTTGACCTTTCCAATTTTGTCAACGCTCGTGAATTTGCCTACCTCTCGATAGCTACGAAGAGTCGCCGGGAATGAGAATAGGGAATGGGTGGATTTACAAAGTGATGATGACAGCTTCAAGAGAAGGAATGGACTTGGAGCCAACGGAAGTGAAACCCGAAGGGCAAGATGAGGCGTAAAGCCACGCACTGAATAGGGGATGAAATCACTTCAAAGTGTGTCTCAGCCTCTATGCAAAGGCTCCTGAGAAGGATGAGGTAGCTGTATGAGTCCTATATCCTAGAGTTCAATACTCCGTACAAGGACTTGGTAGGTGAATGGAGAGACTTGATCGAAGCTTTAGCCAAAAGAGGGAAGTGGGCTCCTCCCACCGATCTAGAACATGTAAGCGTCGCCGAAGCCAAACTCTCATCGTGGAGGGTAGACTCTATCACAAAGTTAGTAGTCACTCCCGAAACTTGGTCTCGAAGAAGAATGTATGGATGCCTTGGAAAGAGTCTCGAGTTTAGAGGCGACCCCGCCCCCTTTATGTCCTACGATGATAATGATGTCTTCCCCGGTAATCCCTAAGCCCGAGGAAGAGTCCGAGATACCCCTCATATGGCGTCAAGTATCCCGACTCCGCTTTTGCCCTCATTGGTCATAAGAGCCAAGACGAAAGTTCCCACGAGAGCTACCGTAGTGACACCGATGAAGACACAAATAAGTGCCGGAAGGGACAATAGAGGAGTGGTTAGCCCGTAAGCCAAAAAGCCCGGAAAATATCTCTCGACAAGAAGGAAAAGGAACCCGCCATGAGGTTTGACCCCGCAAATCCTTATTGATGATGGAATTTCCCATTTCGTAAAGTGTTTAGCCAACGTCCAAGATGCCGTCAAAAGGTTGACCCCTGTGGAAAGAAAAGACATGCTTGACAAAGGATGAGGAATGTGATCCTACTCGTTAAAGAAGTTGCTAGGTTCGGATGAGAAAGCCATTTGCCAAGCTCCAAACTCCTAAGTGATAATTCTTGTTGCATGCCGACTTTGAAAAGTTTGAATGAGACCGTGAAAGCTTTAAACGGAGAATGTGAAAAGGTCAAAAGCCGGTAACCTCGGGACCGCATTCGGGAAGCCGCCTATGCTTCCGACAAAGACCGCCAATCGATCAATCGCCAGAATTGGCCATACGCCGCAAGAATCCGCCTCGACTTTGAAAGAATTGACGTAATCCTCCAAGAGGGAATAATGACCAAGGAAAATCCAATGTCTATGTGATGACTCGGTCTCGGACAGATGAGTATTGAGCAGCCTAAGGGTGACAAAAGGAATGCCGTCTCGGAACCAAAGACAGATAAAAGACCTTATAAGCCGTAGCGTAAAAGCCCGACTCGATAAGGAGGATCCAAATTCTAACTCGCTGAAGTGTACCCAAGCCAATATCTCCTTATGGTCCCGTTAACCTCCTCATACCCTCATAAGTTGAAGCTAGAAGAAAGTTTGGCCAAGACCATGGTGCCCATAGATGTCACCCCGTATGAGGTCGTCCAAATGATTGGAAATATCCACTACGGAAACATCATTACCTTCACCGAATTGGACTCGCCAAAGTATGGGGCTAGTCACAACGAACCTCTTTACATCACAAACCCGCTTAGAAGAGCGTCGATTGCCACGAGTACTAGTTGACGGGGGTCTCGCAATGAATGTCTTGCCGCCTAAGATGATGGATTTATTGGATCTGGCCAACGGACTTAAAGCCTTCTAGTCGACTATTAAGGCCTATGACTCCACCGCACGATCGCTTTGGGGATCGCCACTCTCAAGATGTGGTTCGGAAAAAGGTCATGGATGTTGATTTTCAAGTTATTGACATTCCGATTTCATTTACCGCCTTGCTGGGACGGCCTTGGATCCACCGTATAAACGGGGTAGCCTCTACTTTGCATCACCAAGGCCAAATTTCACCGAGTGATGGAACTATCACCACCATTTATGGGGACAAAGTGTCACGGTAGAAGGAACCAAGACCGGGATATCCCGATATTGGAGATCAAGCATGATGATGAAGGGTTAGCATTGACCGGATTCTCCGTAGCTTCTTCCAAGGCACAAGTGTGTTGCACCGACCTCACCACTACTTCCGATAAAATCCCTCCCGCCATGAGAATGATGCGAAAATGAGCTATCTTCCCAGACTTGGATTGGGTAGAAGACTTCAAGGTCGTAACACCATCATTGATGTGAAGGAGCAGACTACCGTATATGGCTTGGGGTACAAACCGAACTCTCGGGATGCTAGAAAAGCTAAAGGCACGAAGGTGAAGGGGTCCACTCTCCATCCTTACAAACCCGTCTCGACCCATTACTTTATAAAAGGAGGGACACAATATGATGAAAGTGATCGCGATCTCCTTGCGTAAAACCCTTCTAGAGAACCTTGAGAAAGTTAGGGAAAGCCACCAATCCCGTTCGAAGAATGTTCCTTGATTTGCCGTATATCCTCGGGGCCACCACTACCGTTCGTAATGAGTACGTCTTCAAAGGAAATCCGGCCGTTGTCAAAGAGTCGCATCCGGGACAATGGACTTCTCCGCCTTTGAGTTAGCTCTTCCAAAGATCAGCCCAGATAGACGCCGCCAAAGGAAGACAAATGGGGTTTGCAAGAGTTGTTTGACGAAGAAGCACAAATCCCGCACTTGATCGACTTCGCCCGTATGATGAGATAGTTGCCGTTATTGGAGACGATGGTGAAAGTCATTTTGATCCTCGCACTTTGGTAACTAAGACAGTAAATGCCATTGAAGAATTGGGAGACATTCTCGTGACCGATAGCCGCCGACAAAGAAATGATCACGAGCTTGGATTGGTACCCCGTCCTCCTCAACCCGGCCGTGTCAAACACCCTGTTGTCTTTTCGCTGAGTCAGAATCTTCGAATTCCGCCCTCGAGTCATCCGAAGGCCTCACGCCCGAGGATTATGAAAATGTAATCGATGTCATCTTTCCCTTATCTTGAATGAAATGACAAATCTTTCGATTATCCTCTTATTGCCAACTTAACAAATGATAAATTAACTCAAAACTTAACAACAGCTTAATAATGAATCATTTGAACAAGATGCAAACACACTAAACGAACAATACATTAAAGAAATCTTTAAGCGGGTTTCGTAAAAGAGGAAAACCGGGCCCAAGCCGCCGAGGAGGTTTTGATAAGTGTGAACTTGGGTACTATTGAGGAACCTAAAGAGACACAGATTGGAAGCTTCTTCCGTGGGGTTGAAAGGGACAGATTGATCGAGCCGCTCGTAGAATACGTCGACGTGTTTGCATGGTCATACAAGGATATGCCGGGCTAGACAGCCCGATAGTAGAGCACGTAATCCCTCTAGCACCGCATGCTAAGCCGCAGCGTAACCGAGAAAGATTAAGCCGAATGGTCTCTACAGTCAAAGAAGAAATTGAGAAGCTACCGCGGGTAGGGTTCATCGTAGTTATTGAATACCCGACATGGTTGTCCAACATCGTGACCGTAACCAAGGCCAATGGGAAGGTGCGCCGCCGTGTGGATTTCCGAGATCCGAACAAGGCCACCCCCAAAGACGACTACCCTCTCGCCAAACATAGACATCCCGGGTGGACTCCACGCCAACTACGAAGTCAAATCCTTCGTTGATGGTTTTGCAGTGCTACAACCGCATCAAGATGGCCGAGGAAGACCAAGAAAAGATGCCTTCACCACACCGGGGAACCTACCGTTATACGAGCAATGCCATTCGGGCTCAAGAATGCCGGCTACTTACCAAAGGGCGCTGACCGCGCTTTTTCATGACATGATCCACAAGGAGATTGAGGTCTACGTAGATGACATGATAATCCACTCCAAAGGAGAAGGTGGGCAAAGACTTTGTTGACCTACGAAAATTCTTTGAGAGGCCGAGACAAGATTCCATGAGACTAAACCCCGCCAAATGCACCTTCGGAGTGACAAGGGGAAAAGTGCTCGGGTACATGGTCACGGAGCGAGGTATAGAAGTTGACCCCGAAAGATCAAAGCCATCATGGATATGAGGCCACCTCAAACCTGCATGTAAGTCAAGAGCTTCATGGGTAAATTGCAAGACATTAGCCGTTTGCCAATCGCTGACCACTATGTGCGAGCCCATCTTCAAGCTCATGAAGAAGAATGTGGACACGTAATGGACCGAAGAATGCCAAGATGCCTTTGACCAGATCAAGGCATACTTAGTACATCCCCCGCACTATGCCCCCACATAGACGTAAGCCTCTTCTCGCTCTATCTCACCGTCACGTACACGGCGCTGGGGCTATGCTTGCTCAGAGAAGAAAGACTCTCGGGTAGAAAACGCCATTTACTTTGTCACCGGAAGCTACGGGAGTGAGCTCAATTACTCAAAGCATGTGAAAAGACTTGTGCGGGGGCCCGAGTGCAGGTAGTCGGCAAGTTGAAGCATTATATGCAAGCCCACCCCGTGAATTTGGTCTCGAAAATGGACCCCATCAAGTACATCTTTGACAAGCCTTCCCTATCGATGCGTTTAGCGAAGTGGTCCTTCTTCTTGGCGAATACGACATCAACTATGTGACCGAGAAAGGCCATCAAGGGTCAAGCATTGTCGGATCACCTGGCGAATTTCCCAGATGTGAAGACAGAGGGCACGAACCCCAATTTCCGAGATGAAGGGATCTTTGCGGTTGAGCACGAAAATAGATGGCAATTGTTCTTTGACTGAGCCGCTAACAAAAGAGGAAATGGTGTAGGAATGCTATTGGTCGATCCGAAAGATGAGCGTACCCCATAGCCCTCAAGTTGAACTTTCTGCCACGAACAATGTCGCCAGTATGAAGCTGCATTCTTTGGTTTGGAGGCCGCCTTAGAAAGAAATGTCAAGGAGCTCGAAGTTTACGGAGACTCGGCCACGATCATCAACCAAGTCTCCAACAAGTGGAAGACGTGGACCACTAATCTGCAGCGGTATCATGCCCGTATGGAGGAGTTGATTGGACGGTTCGGAGAAGTGACTTTCCACTACTTGCCGAGGGAAAAGAAGCAGATTCGCGAGATGCCTAGCTACTCTAGCCTCATTGGTAGAGATCCCACAGGAAAAGCCATAAAGCCCTTGAGTGGGTAGAAGAGAAGCCCCGACCTTACGTTTGTGAAGTGGACACAGGACCCGAGGCCTATAAAGGAACCTTGGTACAATCAGTTACCAATTCCTCAAAGACGGAGAGTCGGCTTTCGGAGACGAAGAAGGTAGACCGAAAGAAGGTATCGAGCCAAGAGCTTACAAGCCACGAAAGGTTGGCTTCTCATTATGTCATTCTAGGAGGCAACCTATACAAGAAGCGGTATCAAGGACCACTCCTCTTATGTGTCACTCAAGAAAGAGCCGGAGAGTTGATGACCGAAGTCGCATGATGGTCCACTGCGGTCCTCACATGAATGCCGAGCCACGATGCAAGTGATCCTCAGAATGGAGTTACTCTTGGATCTCCGTGGAAGCGGCGCGTTCGGCACGTCCGAACCTCGCGACAAATGCCGGCGGTTTGCCAACCTCAACCATCTCCCACCTCATGGCACATGTCTTTGCATGGCGACTCCTTGGCCGTTTGCAACTTGGGGCATTGACGTGATAGGGAAAATATCCCCGGCGAGCAATGGGCACGAGTTCGTGTTGGTAGCCATCGACTACTTCACAAAGTGGGTAGAGGCCAAGTCCTACAAGGTCCTCACTTCCGAGAAAAGTGGCCCAGGTTCATCAAAGAAAACATAATGTGCGAGATATGGGGTGCCCAGCGAGATCATTTCGATAATGGGTCACACTTGAAGGAAGGCTGCGATAGGCTGGCTGTCGGAGTCGAGTTACTCGCCACAAGTCGTCCCCGTACGGACCTCGGACCCAATGGAGCCGTGGAAGGCTGCTAATAAGACACTCGAGCGGATCATCAGGAAGATGGCCATCGTGGTCGTGATTGGCCCGAAAAGCCGCACCTAGCACTGCAGGGCTACGAACGTCTGTCGAGAACGGCCACGGGGAGAAACTCCTTTTGCCCCAACTTACTGGGATAGAAGCCGGTGTTACCGGTGGAGTTGGAAATCCCGTCATTAAGGGTCCTCACGGAAAAGCGGTGTCAATGAAGTGGAATGGTTGCGCGGCGGCATAATGAGTTAGCCACAGCGACGAGAGAAGGCTAAAAGCCATGGAACACACCCGAGCCTACCGGAGGCGAATGGCCGAGCGTTTGATAAAAGGTCAAGGCCGGAGACATCAAGAAGGGCGACTTAGTGCTTTGAAAGTAAAGCCCCCTACCGAGACAACCCCACAGGAAAATGGGAACCGTCTGGATCGGCCCTTATGTGGTGCGAGAAGATGCGTCGGGGAGGAGCAATGAAGCTTGCGAGACTTGGATGGCAATCCCTTTGTCCACCCGGTCAGCGGTGATAAACTCAGAAGATACTATGTCTAATAAAAAAAAAAAAAAAAAAAAGAAAAAAGTGCAAAAAGAGTAATGCCCGGCTAAGTGAAAACCCCAAAAAGGGCGGTCTAGGCAAAGACGGGGTTGCACATATATAAAAAAAAAAAAAAGAAAAAAAAAAAAAAAAAAGAAAAAAATCTTAGTGCAAAAAGAGTAATGCCCGGCTAAATTTGAAAACCCCAAAAAGGGCGGTCTAGGCAAAAAACGAGTACGCACATAAAAAAATTTGGTTCACCGGAATGAACTACGTAGACTGAGCCCCTTAGCCTTTCTTGTAAAGGGGAACGTGGCGGCCATATATGGTTCGGTCTAAACAATAAAAAGGACAATCAAGCTTCCATGAAGTGCGTCCTAAATAATAAAGGAGTATTTCGGTTTTCATAAAACGGGTCCCAATCAATAAAGACATTTGAATTTCCATGAAATGTGTCTTGATTAATTTTAAGATAATATGCCTTGTTCATTACAAGTTAAAAACTTCTTGATGAGTTCAAGCACGGTCTACCTCTTAACTACTGCTAACACCTTTAAAAAGATCTAAAATACAATAAAATGCCTAAATAAACTAATGTGTTTGCAAATGGCAATAAGAGGATCTTGAGAAAAGACTTGTCGGTCGTCATTCGAGTCTTCTTCGATCTTCTTCCCTTTTCCTCGGCCTCGTCGAGTCTTCTTCCTTTTCTTCTCAATAATGTCGGTATCCCTCATCCCGACCTGCGGTATCCTCGCTGGAGCCTCTACCCAACCCCGTGTCAATGAGTGCTCTCTCTCTGTCAGAGCACGAGTCCGCACCTCCTCCCTGCGAGCCTCGGTCGAAGGAGCGACCTCGGACAATCTCTTGTCACCGAGCCTCCATATCTCGACCAAGTCACACGATTGGTTATGGCAACTTCGCCTTAGCCTCGGTCTCCCTCGAGTCCTACTCGAGTCACGGTCGGCTCCCAATAAAGCTCGACGTCTATCCTCCAAGATAACTGAGTCGCTCCCGTCTCCCTCTCGTACCGGTCAGTAGACGGTGGTCAAGATGGTGCTCTTCTGCTCTGAAGATAGCCACAGGTGGGAAAGCGGTATATGTCCAAGCCCTCGAGAAGAAAGAGAAGGCAGAATTTGGATCTCTCATGTCCAATGACACCACCTCCGTGGTCAGGATGTCCTCCCGATCACTCGATGGCTCTGTAAAGCCCCCAAGCGCACGGATACCAAGCGGGGTATGTAGAAGGACGACCGGCGAGAATCACGGAACCCTCGCGGCATAAGACTCCTGAAATATCCTCACAGTGCGCAACCTCCGATGTGGTATCCACCAACGGATGTCGAAGTGGATAGCCTAGCCATCATCGGCTCCCGGCTACCACTGTTCTGCTGCCTAGGTGCACCTCTCAGAAATCACCCAGGGCAGAGTCGGCAAAGCCCCGGGCAAAGCCAGAGCCTCTCCTGCGGCCACGAGTCAACATAGCCGGACTCCGGACCTCATGAAACGGTCTCCCAGAGCCATCCTATCGATCCCATGAAATGTCTCTCCCAAAACCGGCGGGACAATATCCTTCCCGGCCACTGCGAGTCTCGACCATGTCCAAGAGGCCACTATGTGAATCCCGCGGACTCGGCGGTGAACAAAACGAGAGAATACGCGAGAGAATGAAAGCATCCATAGCCACGCGTGGTCGCGGCCGTATCTGGAGACCCAGGCACAGGGATATCGAAAGGTCAATCCTATCAGGGGCTACCATCATCCTCTCGGCCTCTCCCAAAGGAATGCTGCGAGAAAAGATGCAAGCTTTACCGTCACCGGCACGTCTCCGTCGGCGGAATAGATATAGCCTCGAGTCTCGGGACCCCCAATCAAGGCTCACGAAGTCTTCGTGCGTTGGGACAATTTCGTTGTAAGAGAAGCGGTAAACATGTCTCAGGACGTCCCGGAACTTTCTTTGCGGCTCTCAGCGAGGTCCCAATCGGGCGGGAGATCCCTCAAATGCCATAAAGACTTGATCTTGAAGGAAGAATCAAGCGAGTCCCTTGTGATTTTGGAAGTTATGTCTCGCCCAAGATTGAAGGCAGGATAGAAAATGGTCTCGCTTCCCCCTTTGCAATCGACGGGCTTCTCCATCGCAAAGTGTTCAAAGATGGTGCTTTTAGGTCCAAAATATGCTCAGGAACAATTGGGACAAGTCTAGAGTGAAAATGAAATGAAATGGCCAAGCCTTGCTTTTATTCGAGAAAATAACCGGCTCGAGACAGGCGTAGCCGCACGGCTTCATTTTGCCCTCGAGGCCATGCCGCACGGCTACATTAGCCCTCTGCGAGAAAAATTCTGCGGCAACCAAGAGTTGCTGCCCAAGGGAGTTTTCACCCCACTTTTTCAACCAAAACATGTACAAAAACATATCCGAGGAAGCCATTCAAGCATTCATACACCATTATAAATCATTTTGGCCCAGTTTCGGCCCGATTCCAAGCAAAAAAGTCGCCCCCAAGGCTCGAGATAATATGCAAATTGAAAAAGCATAAATTAGAAAAGTAAATAAAATGTAAATACAATGTTTTCGCCCCATCGGCGCCCAAATAAAGCGAAAAATAAACAAAGTGTGCATAAAAATTGTAAATTGTTTGTTTTTGTTCCAAATCTATTCTAGAGACCTCCTAGGCCTCAGATTCTTCTTCCTCCTCATCGCTACTCGGCTCATAAATGCTAGCCTCCCTCATCGAGTCCTCACAGTCGCTCAAGTCGAGACAAATGGACATTATCGTGCCCGTACTCGGCCAGTTTGCTCCCGGAATGTCGGCGTTGGGTCCCCGCCCGAGGCATGGCCTTTGGAAGAGTACTCGAGGCCGATGAGGTAGAGCTGTGCCCCAGACGTGCCGTCTCTTGCGCCCGAGCTCCTGTGCATCATTGCGCCTTCGAAGCGCGAGCCGGCTTCCTCGGAAGGACCGGCACATGTCCTTCCAGCCTATTACGCACGACCGGCCTATCGTAAGTGCGAGTGGAACACGAGAAAAAAAAAGAGAAAAATCTCGAAAATCTCGAGAAAATTGCAAAAAGCGAGAAAATCGAAAGCTAAAAGGGAATAAGACCCTAAGAGTACACTTACGGTGCTATCGGGCGGCAAGGTGTCTTGGGGCTCCCTAGCATCGGGGACAGGTATCCTCATCCTCCTCGGCACTCCATGGATCACATAGGACGGATGCGCGGGGAGGGATCGGCGGAGTCGGTAGGCTCATCCTCCCCGTATCCACGAGTGACCGCCTTGGCTTCACTAGCACGTGGCGTCCTCGGCGGCTGCTCCACAAACACGGCGTAGGGGGTGTCCATGTCAAAATACTCCTCTGCGGCCACGCACTGCTGGTACCTAGCAATCTCATCCTCTGGCCGATCCACACAGGCTGCGGCATCCCGTCTTTGGAGGATCTGAGGAGTAATGGCGTCGATGGAGGGACATGGCCATCTTGCCTCGAAGCGGTCCCAAGTAAATGACATCACATGTCGGCCCAGTGAGCCACCTCCTGCGCCTCGTCACTCGATGGCATCTCCCGGCCAGATCTCCGGATACACCCCGGGGTAGAAGTCCACTCCGTCGTGCCCATCCACTGTTGATGACCGGCCTCACCATTTTGTAATCGAAGGTAATCCGGGTCTTCCCAGTGAATTTATCTCTCGCATCTCCCCTCCCGGCGAACCATAGCGGGGAAGATGGTGACATCGCTCTGGCTGGTTCCCGAGGAAGAACCCGATCACCTCACAAAACCAGGCTGCATGTTCAAAACATCAAAAGGTCATTCTCTCTCTTATAAAAGTCTCAAGACGGGGAAAGAGAAAAGGAGAAAAGAAAGGAGACTACCTCGAGGGCAAATGAGAAAGCGGTCCATGGAAGCGGCTTTGTTCCGTGTACATGTCCAAGAGAAGTAGAGCTCAGCCAATCCAGGCCTCTCCCCGAGGACCGTCCACATCCCATCAACATCCTCCGAGAGAGTCGAGGAGGCAAGTCATGGCCGGCGTCCCAGAATTAGCGAAGATGGTGGTGATAGCATCAACCATATGAATGCTCTAGCCGGCTGGGCGATCACATCATTAACGGCAAAGTTACGCATGCGAGTACGGCTGCCACCTCGACATTCCGTGTCTCCATCCCCGGCCCTTGGGAATCGGCTCAAAACCCTACCAAAGCACGGAACTCCTCGGCGGTAATATGGTCTCTCAAGTCACGGGCCTCCCGGTGAGCGTAGGCCGATAATAGGCTGTGAAATCGGCGAGTCACTGTCGGCTCTCCCGGCTCGGGTGAAAGCTATGTGTCTTTGTCCACGAGAACTCGAAAGGGCTGGACCGAGCCCTTGCTCTTAGAGGTGATGTGAACACCCTGTAGATGGCCTCTACAAATGCATCCAAGCCGGTAGCCCTCACCAGTGCTTGGGATTTACCCCATTCTTCTCAAAATCCGGCATCCTCTGCAGCTTAGCGCAATCTCCGATGGTCCTCTAGACTTGTTCTCCTGTAGACAAGCACATCAAAAAGAAGCGTCGATCCTTCATATCATTTCAAAAGCATGCATATATTCAAAAGTGCACATATTTTCAAAAGAAAAGCATTCACAAAAGTTTTTCTAGCATTATTTGCATCAAAAACGTGTCTTTCATCACTTGAAACGCGTCATTGCTTTCCTAAAGCACAAAATCACAATTCTTTGCACATAAGCATTATTTTTCAAATAAAAATGGCATGCATGAATCATTTTCATCTTCCAAAATCATGTTTTCTCATTGAAAATCAGAATTTTGACCTAGTTCTAGCACAAGGCAAGAACTCCGTCTCATATTTTGAAAAATTCTCATTCTTACTTCATTTTGCGAGAAAAAAGTGAGTCATTCTCATATTTTTCATCAAATAAAATTGCACATTGCACATTCTTAGCCTCATAGGTTGTTCATGCATCTCAAAATCATTCAAAAAAATCATTCAAAATCCTAAAATTCGGGTCAAGCCCTAAATCATTCAAAAATTCAAGCAAAATCATCGGATTTGAGCAAAATGAGAATGCTTACCCCAACCGATCGCGGGTTCGTTGATTTATGCTCCCTTCTCCCCGGGTAAAGCTCCGATGGAGGCGTAAGGAAGTCATACTTCCTCTCCGTCCGAACGAGCTCCTTTCTCCTCCTTCTCGCGGCCGCCGAGATGTTTCTTCTTGCTTGCCTCGGTATGGGATTGCCCTCCGGATCCATCTCAAATCAAAGGGAAGCAAAAGGGGTTGAAGAATTTCGAAATTCTCTCTCTCTTCTCTCTCTCTCGGCTGAAGTGGGCGGCAACAAGTGCCCAATGCCCGTTCAAACCTGTTTTAAATAATCTGGAAAAAACAGGTCTCTAGCCGTACGGCTTCTTTTTCTCCATCTCATGCCGGGCGGCTTCATTCGCTCTGAGCAAGAAATTACAATCATGCCCCTGGACCTTCCACTTGGGCATGCAATTTCCGTTATCTTTTAACCAAGATAACATCTTTTCAGAAAATATCCCTTATCTCTTTAGCAATCAAGCTTTATTTCCAGTCGCCTCCGTTAATTCCGTTATAACGGGATAACACTAGGTGACAACCTCCGAATTGTCAGAACTCTAGACTTGTGCTACCTCTATCCGCGAATAGTGAAGTATGCCCAAGTCATTCCAACTTGTGCTACCTCTATCCGCGAATAGTGACGTATGCCCAAGTCATTTCCAACTTGTGCTACCTCTATCCGCGAATAGTGACGGATGCCCAAGTCATTCCAACTTGTGCTACCTCTATCCGCGAATAGTGAGGTATGCCCAAGTCATTCCAACTTGTGCTACCTCTATCCGCGAATAGTGACGTATGCCCGAGTCATTTCCAACTTGTGCTACCTCTATCCGCGAATAGTGACGTATGCCCAAGTCATTTCCAACTTGTGCTACCTCTATCCGCGAATAGTGACGTATGCCCAAGTCATTTCAACTTGTGCTACCTCTATCCGCGAATAGTGATGTATGCCCAAGTCATTTCAACTTGTGCTACCTCTATCCGCGAATAGTGACGTACGCTCAAGTTTCCCACTTAAGTTACCTCTATCTCCGTCATAAAGAGATAGCGCCATAAGCTCTAGCTTCATCGGGTGACAGACCTCCCGAATTGTCAAAATCTCAAGGATCCTAGACATCGTTCCTAACTATCTAGTGATGCTTGAACTACGATCAAGGCTTGATTCCTCAGGGATACGTAGGTAGCCTTTTATAAAAGGTCCAGCCATTCGACCACTTTGGTCACCCCTGTTTCTTTGTCACTCCTCGGTGATAAAGCGCCCTCATAAAAGTTCAAATATCAGACCACAGGTCACTCCTAGCATATCCCGGTAGGATCAATTGCTTGACCTCCTAGGTCATTTTCTCTTCTTTTTCCGGCAAGAGACCGGTTTCTCTTCTTCCTTCCCCGGCGGATCCTAATCCCGAACTACGGCTGGCTTGATTCCTCAGGGATACGTAGGTAGCCTTCCAAAAGGTTCGGCCACTCGACCGCCTTGGTCTCCCAATCCGTCTCGGCATTCGCCGAGATCGGATCCTTTTCTATCGACAACCCCACTCGCCTTGCAAGTGACGTTGCTTAGGGCTTCCGTAAGTACCCAAATCTGGCTCATGCCTTAGGTTAATTTTCCCGACATTTCGGTAAGTTTCCGGTAATTCCCCGGACCTTCCTAGTGTTAGGAAATGTCCTAGAGCAGTCCCAAATTAAAATAAGGGTGAAGGAGCCTTCCTAATTAAGAAAACACGTTTTTCTTAATTAGGAGAAGGTTCTAGAATAATGCCACCTTGCATGGTTCTAGAATCTTTGAGTCACAATGGATAAGACCGCACGGCCTCATTTGCGAAAGGGCTGCGGCCGCACGACTTCATTAGCCTTATCCAGATCGCCTATAAATAGAGCCCTCCTCTACCCATTTCAACACACAACACGAAGCATAATACTCTCATAATACGAAGAAGATCCCCCATACGTGAAGAACTGCAAGGTTCAAGAAGGTGAAGAAGGAAGGCCAAGAAGCCATCTCCCTCCTCCTTGAAGACTCAAGACGAATCTCTCCTCCTAGCTCCGTCCCGAGAAGCAAAGGAAGTCATTGGTAACCTCGCACGCCCTAACCTTGCATTTTAATTGATATACTTGCTCATTGCATTCATATATCTTGCTTGGGACTTGGTAGCTTAAAGATCATTTCTTTATCATCCCCCTTCCCCTTTGCATGCATTAAGACCTCATTTGTCATAAAAATGTAGTCTTTTTCATAAAGGTGCATCCTTTGCACCTAAAATCCCTATTTTCCAATAAAAATGTTATCTTTATGCATCATTTGCATATAAAGATCAAATCTTTTTCAATAAAAATGCATCCTTTGCATCAAAACCCCTTTTCTAATGCATCATTTGCATAAAAATGCTATCTTTATGCATCATTTGCATAAAGATCATTTCTTTCAATCAAAAAGCATCATTTGCTATAACCAAAATGTCATCTTTTCATTAAAGAGTCATTTTTATCATGCATTTCCCCTTTTCCCCTAACCTTGGAACGGACCGGTGTAAAAGTTCTCATCTTTACATCGTTCCTTCCATTAAAGGTTCATGATTTCTTTAGGAAAAGGATAACCTTGAACCCTATATCTCCAATTATCGCTTAAGAATGAGTATGAAGCCTCTATACGAGCTCGACCGTCTTAAAGCGTAGGATTGATGGGCTAAGGACATTCCTTCCTAAAGAACCTCATCTTTGACCCAAAAGAGAGTCATTCTCTCGATCACGCAAGTCCCGAGGGTCCCGAGGTTTAAAATGCGATGATCATAAGTCATAAGATGAGGACGGGATCATAATCCCAAATACATAAATTCCAAGGAATCCCGAGCGACAACCAACAAATGGTTTGTACGTCCGGAAGATAACTTGGGACATTCCCCCCCCCCTTATTTTCAAACACATGCACACAAAGAAAGCACGCAAGCAAACACGATTAATGAAATCTAGGGAGACTTGTTCCGGCAAGGCACTTTGGGTGAACGCCAAACGTTCTTCCCAAGGGGTAACTTAACCTCCGAACCCATAAAACCTTTTTTTCAAAGTTTTGAGGTAATCAAAATGGCGTGGCGACTCCGTTTTTCAAATAACTCGGATGTCTTCAAACTCGCGTGAATTCCAATAAACAAAAATTTTGGGGCACACATTCACACCTCCGAACCCAAATTTCTGATCTCGGGTTTTTTTTTTCAAAGTTTTGGACCTTAAAACAAAAATGGCGTGGCGACTCCGTTCCTTCTTTTTTTCCGGGTCTTATTTGGTTTTTTTCAAAGAAACTACGAAAAAATCGAATTCCTTTCCCGCGAGAAATGGCGACACATCATCACAGTGGCGACTCCGCTGGGGACTAAGCTTTTTCTAAAAAAAAATGATATTTGGTATATTGGTGGAAACCATTAAACTTCCCGTTATCGCCTCCTAACACGAGTCGGGGATAAATTGTGGTCTAACAATCCCACGTACCGGTATCACCGTTTTCAAAAAAAAAAAGAAAGAGCTTTTGAGGGTCAGGCTTCCGTCCCGGCTTTGAAAATCATTTTTGTGTGTGTGTTGATTTTTGCACAGTTTTCGTGTTGTTTTGGCCGCCTCGGAGAAAGTCAAAATTTTGACTGTCGGAATAATGTCCCTAACTGTTGGAATTTTCGTGCTTACGTGCTTATGTGCTCATTAAATTTCAAAAAAATTTTTTTTTTTAAAAAAAAAGAAAATTTTCAAAAAAAAATCATGCATCATATTTTTAAGACACATAAAAAAAATCTCTATTTTACTCAGAAAAAGAATATAGACTGCTTGCACACTACGCGCACGTGACCGTACACTGCACACTACGTCCCTAACCCGGGGAAATCCTTGTCTCGGTCCGTTTGGTCTTATTACGCCTCTCGGATGAGCACAGGACTACCCAAACATCCCATGAAGCCTCGTGTCGACCATGCACTTGTCCGTGACACACTTTGTCCGAGACCCGGTTGGTTTTTAGTCTGGTCTGTGTCATGCCCTGTCTGTGTATAGACCTTTCATTTCAAGCCTTTGTCGGCATACCGACTCAATATCTTTCGGGGTCCCTAATCGCCGAAGTTCTCGCCGGTTTTTCGCCGCAGACTTTGACCAAGATATTGACCGGCGCCTTGACTTCGGCTCGATCGGCACAAATTATACACCGACTCCCAAAGATTGACACTGAGTCATCAAGGATTAATGAATATTCCATGCCTAATTACGCTTAACCGACGACAAGTCAAGATCAATCGTGGACATTTATCGCTCCAAATCATGCCGACTTTTCGTCGAGCCCTCGGACATGATCTTGACTTTTGACGTCGCCTTGTCCGTAATTTACATCGAATGCTCGTTAAGACTCGATTACCCGCCGAACTTTTAGGATCGTTTTTCTTTCGGTCGATGGGACCCGCTTGCCCTATAGGACCCTCGCCCGGGCCGCCCACCCCGGGAGGTCGAAATACGGGTGGAATACGAGGGGCTTATAGACGTAGTGACGGGGCCCACCGATCCAGATCCGAGTAGTTTGCGAAAAAGAAGAGCAATCTTTTCCAACCGATTAGGTTAATAAAGCATGTTTTAAGTAAACGTGAACAAATAATCGCATGTTGCATGAGCCAAAAGCCCAAACACCTACCCTCCTTCCATTCCTGCACATCCGAACCTTCGTGTCCTTTCCCCGCAGCCTCCGCACAAAGCTTGGTTTCTGCACCGGGTCATCGTTTGATTAGTTGGGAAGAGTCAAGCGCGTCATCGCCTTCGCCGTTTGTTCCGACTCCGGGTTTCGTAATGTCTCGCATCACCGGTAATGATGGGGATAACGTTGCTCCGTCCTCCAAAATCCCTCGCATGCACTGAAGCATTGGATCCAGCTTGGTAGAACAGATGAGACTTCGACATGAGGCTCAAATTGATGACCTTCCTGGGGGTTGTCGCAAGTCATGGTTTGACTATCGGGCCTCAATTCCGATGGCACTTTTACCGCAAAGAAGGAAGAGGGTTCTCCTCCTCTTCTTAATCGTCCGTGATACATCAAGATGCTACCCCAAGATTCCTATGTTTCCACCGCCGGACTCGCCCGTCGACTTACAGGCAACCGGCCCCCAAACAGCTAGCCGTGGACGAAAGAGTTCGGTATACCGTCGCTGTCCCTCTCAAAGTGATGATCCCACAAATATCAGCCCGAGTGATGAAAATCGTGGAACATTTGAAGAAATATGGTCAGCCATCAAAGCCCCGGAAGAACGCTGTAATCGCATACACAGGCCCGGATTGAAGAGGCCACACGCCACTTCGGGACCTTAACAATATCCCAACCGATCGGGCTACCTTGAAGGACAAACATGTGCCCGTTCCCTGACCTCAATATCTCTCATTATCCGGCGGAGTCCAATCACTCGCTACTGCACGAGCCCAAACAGCAGATCCCCTGACCGGTTCCACTCAAAGTCATTCCAAGACCGCCAACCCGAGGTCCCAAATCCGCCACCACCGTAGAACACATTTGGTGGGATATTTGTGATCGTCCCGATTGCCTTGAAAGGGATTATCAGACTGGATACACGAGGACCGCCCTCCTAAGAAAAAGAAAATTTCCTCCCAAAGAAAAATTGAAGGAGAGATTCGAGGCCGGTGATAACAAATGTGGGAACGCTCGGGGAGCCATCTGGGATTTGATTATTATGTACTCTACTCCGCCGCCTTTCCCCAAAGCAAAAAGGGGTAAAAGAGCGTAAAAGCCTTGCCAACGACGGAATTGAGACCTTCGGATACCGTAGTACTACGTAACGTAGTCCAACCCCTCGGTCGCCCAAGGTTCGCTTGTCCAGCTCCCGAGTATACACCGATGAAGAAAAACCGACGCTGGGCCCGCGCTCCCACTCAATCAACATGTTGACCGGAGATGGCAACCGCCACAAAAGGCATCAAGCATAACCTGTGGGCTTCGGCAAAGGCTCTACCTCGCAAGAAAAAGCACGAAGTGACCGGCTTGATGACTCTCTATCCCGAGACAAGGACCAAATCTATGATCCTCACCTATATGGGAGTATGATCACCTTCTGCGATGAAGATTTGCCAAGAGATGTCTCCCAACACAATGAAGCTTTGTACATCACTATTCGGCTTAACACCATATCACTCCACTGGGGTATTAGTGGACAATGGATCATCGGTAAACGTCCTTCCTCAAAGATGATGAGGGCCCTCCGCATAAATGAAAGGCGTATGATCCCATCTACCCGGACTGTCAAGGCCTACGACGGTTCGTCTCGTCCCATTCTCGGGACAGTGACTCGAACTCGGGTACGAAACCCAAATGGTGCCCGCAAAGTTCCATGTAATGGATATCCTCCGAGTTCACACTCTCTACTAGGGCGCCCTTGGTTGCATCACATGAAAGCCATAGCCTCCACTCTCCACCAATGCGTCAAATTCATCAACCGACAGGGAAACCTTGAAGTCATAAGGGGTGACAGCTTCCTCATAGGGAACGAAGTCAAACAATAGCCAAGAATGCCCACACCAAACACCGGCTACATCCTTCAAGAGGCAAGTCTCGCCATCCTTTGGAATCCAACGATGCCAACTATGTCAACACACTCAAGCGAGCGGACTCCGAAGAAGTTCGATTCATCAAATTTAATTGTTATTTCCAACACTTGGAGGCGCACTGAAGGAAACGCCGAACACCGCCATGATACAGCACACAAGTCTCCGATCCTCAATCACAGATTTGTCGCATTCTCGCAAACCCATTCTTTGGCCTCGCCAAAGCGAGGAGATTTTCATGATAAAAGTCGACAAACACCGATGCATTCCTGGCCGAATCTATGAACGTCGTGTGGGACGTCCTCCTTGCCGAACTACCCGCCGAGCCTTTCCGCTCGAGTATGGGACATGAGATTTTTCTAGCAAAGACACCGAGACGCAATACGCCCTTACATCTCGGATTGAGCGGTCGATTGTGACGAAATGGAAATCCCTGTGATTGAGGAAGATCCCTACATCCACATGCTCGCCTTTCGACGCCAAACACAATTGATTCTGGTTCGACAAAGAGATGATAGCAACGATCAAGAGGGAGCACAGAGACCATGCCTTTCCCGAATTGTGAAGCCACCGACGCCGATGCCGCTAAAGAATTGGGAAACTCTCTCGTGCCCGTCCGCGACCAAAGAGGAAATGATCACCAAGCTTGGATTGGTCCCCCGTCCTTTCGTGTCAACCTTTGTAAAGTCCTCCGAGTCTCTCATTGTTGAGTTTGAGTCTTCCGAATCGTTCGATGGCCTCACGCCCGAAGACCACGAAATTGTAGCCAATGCCGTATTCCCTCTTATTCTCAATGAAATGACGAACCTTTCGAGTATCCCTTAATTGCCACTTTAACTAATGATGAATTAACTAATAATCTAAAACAGCTTAATAACGATTCACTAGATGAAGAAGCGTACACATTAAATGAACAATATATCAAAGAAATCTTTAAGCAGTTGTCCTGGAAAGAGGAAAATCGAGCCCAAGCCGCCGAAGAGATTTTGACGAGTGTGAATCTGGGAACCGCGGAAGAGCCTAAAGAGACGCAGATTGGTAGTTTCTTCGAAGGGACCGAAAGGGATGCCCTAATTGAGCCGCTAAAAGAATTCGTGGATGTGTTCGCATGGTCCTATAAAGATATGCCAGGCCTCGATCCTTCCATAGTTGAGCACCGAATACCGCTCGACCTTAAGTCAAGCCGAAAGCGTAAGCTAAGAAGAATTAAGCCCGAATGGTCCCTACAAGTGAAAGAGGAGATAGAAAAGATGCTCAGTAAGTGGTTCATCGTGGTCATTGAATACCCTACATGGCTTTCCAACATAGTAACGGTAACCAAGGCCAACGGAAAGATCCGTGCCGCGTAGACTTCAGAGACTTGAACAAAGCCACCCAAAAGACGATTTCCTCGCCAAACATCGACATTTTGGTAGATTCCACGCCAACCATGAAGTCAAATCCTTCGTCGACGGTTTTGCCTGGCTACAACCAAATCAAAATGGCGTAAGAAGATCAAGCCAAAACAGCCTTCACAACCCCTTGGGGCACCTACCGCTACACGGTCATGCCGTTCGGACTAAAGAATGCCGGGGCTACGTACCAAAGGGCCATACGGCTCTGTTCCATGACATGATCCACAAAGAAATTGAGGTCTATGTGGACGACATGATAATACATTCCAGAGGATCGATGGCCGCACTTTGTTGATTTGAGAAAATTCTTCGGCCGCCTCCGAGACCACGCATGAGACCGAATCCACCAAGTGCACCTTCGGTGTAAGACGAGGTAAGGTGCTAGGATATATGGTGACGTAACGGGGAATCGAAGTAGATCCCCGTAAAATCAAGGCGATAGTTGAAATGAAGCCACCCCTGACACCGACAAGTGAAATCCTTCATGGGAAGATCGCAATACATAAGCCGCTTTGTAAATCACCGACCTCGATCTCGCGAGCCAATCTTCAAGTTGATGAAGAACAATGCCTACACGTAATGGACCCAATGTCGGCCTTGCCTTTGAACATCAAGGCATACCTTGTGAATCCTCCGATTCTCTCGCCCACCACATCGGCAAAGCCACTCTTGCTATATCTAACTGTCACGTATACAGCAATTGGGGCTATGCTAGCTCAAGAGAAGAAAGATTCCAAAGTCGAAAACGCCATCTATTTCGTAGCGTAAAGCTCCAAGGAAGCGAACTCAATTACTTCGCTTGCGAGAAGACTTGCGCAGTTTGGTCCGGGTAGTGGGAAAGTTGAAACACTACATGCGCCTCACCCGATACATCTTGTCTCAAGGATAGACCCCATCAAATATCTCGTTCGACAAGCCTTCCATCTCCATGAGGTTGGCAAAATGGTCGTTCTTTTTGGCCGAATATGACATCACTTATGTTTCAAGGAAATCAGTAAAAGGACGCATAATGGCGTAACATTTGGCCGATTTCCCAAGTGATGAGTCCCGAGGACTCGAACCCCAATTTCCCGATGATGAAATCTTCGCTCTAGAAGGAGAAAATCGCGCAACTCTTCTTCGACGGGGCATCAAATAAAAGGGGGAACGGAATAGGAATGCTTCGGTCGATCCTACCGACGAACACACCCCATAGCAGCAAGGCCGAACTTCGAAGTCACCAACAACGCCGCCGAATATGAAGCTTGCATAGCCGGGTTGGAAGCCGCCCTTGAAAGAAATATCAAGGAATTGGAGGTGTATGGTGACTCGCCTCATCATCAATCGGTCTCTAACAAATGGAAGACCGTGGACCCGGGTCTACGTAAATATCACACTTACATGGAAGAGCTAGTAACTCAATTCAAGGAGATCGGCTTTCATTACTTGCCCAGGGATCGCAACAGATTTGCAGATGCTCGCAACGCTAGCCTCCCTCGTTGAAATACCCGAAGGGAAGTCCGTCAAACCATTCGTAGTCGGTAGAAGAGAAAATCCCGCTTATTGCTTTGAAATCGAAGCGGAAGCCGAACCGGCCAATGATCCCCGGTACACTCGGATCTACCAAGCACTGAAGGATGGCGAGGCCCCTTTCAAAAATGAAGATGGGGAATATAAAGAAGGAATCAAAGCGAAAAGTCTCTCACTCAAGCGGCTCGCCTCCCATTATGTTCTTTTGGGAAATATGCTATACAAGAAGCGTTATCAAGGCCCCTCCCCGCGATGTATCGGCAAACAAGAGGCTACCGAACTCATGAAAGAAATACATGGTGGTACTGCGGCCCTCACATGAATGCTCGAGCTCGATGCAAATCATACCGAGAATGGGGTACTTTTGGATCTCCATGGAAACCGACCGCATCCGCTTCGTCAAAAGCCGCGACAAATGCCGCCGATACTCCAATCTTAATCACTTGCCTCCTCACGAGTTATACCGCATGACAACCCCTTGGCCTTTCGTCACTGGGGAATTGATGTCATAGGCAAAATCACGCCATCAGCAAGAACGGCCACGAATTCGTCCCGGTAGCCGTGGATTATTTCACCAAGTGGGTTTAAGCCAAGTCCTACAAAATCCTCAACTCAAGGAAAGTAGCCCTCTTCATCAAAGAGAACATCATATGCAGATACGGGTTGCCACCGAAATCATCTCGTATAATGGATCCCACTTCGAAGGGGAATGTGAAAATCGCAGCGTAATTCCGAATAACCCGTCACAAGTCATCTCCTTACAGACCCCCAAACCAACTGAGCCGTTGAGGCAAAGCAAACAAGACTCGAAAATATCATCCGGAAAATGGCCGTCCAAGGCGTAGATTGGCCCGAGAAGTTACACTCGGCACTCTGGGGCTACGTAACATCGGGCCAAAACGGCAACCGGGGAAACACCGTTTGCCCTCACATACGGAATGGAAGCCGTACTCCCAATCGAGCCGGAAATACCCTCGCTCCGTATACCGCTGGAAAGCCGATCAACGAGGTCGAATGGCTCCAGAGTCGCCATGATGAATTGACCCTACTAGATGAACGCCGACCGAAGGCCATGGAACACATCCGAGCCTACCAAGGAAGAATGGCCGTGAGCCTTCGACAAGAAAGTAAAGCATCGGGAGATCCGAGAAGGTGATCTCGTTTTAAAAGAAAAGCCCCCGGTCCGTATCAACCCCCTCGGCAAATGGGAGCCTCGTATGGGTCGGGCCATATGTCGTCCGTAAAATCTTCTCCTGAGGAGCCACGCAACTTGCGCGCACCTCGACGGGAATCCCTTTGTACACCCAACAATGGTGACAAGCCGCGCAGATACTACGCGTAAAAAAAAAACAAAGAAAAAGAGTGCTAAAAGAGTAATACCCAACTAGGTTGAAAACCCGAAAAGGGCGGCCTAGGTAAAAACAGGTTGCACCAAAAAAACAAACAAAAAACAAAAAAAAACAAAAAAAAAAAAAAAAAAAAAAAAAAAAACAAAAAAAAAACAAAAAAAAAAAAAAAAAAAAAAAAAAACAACAAAAAAAAAATCGGGTTGAACTACGAAGACCCGAGCTCCTCAAAATGAGGGGAACGTAGGCGGCGGAAACGGTTCGGTCTAAAACACAAATAAAAGTCATACTTTGACATCAATATAATTGATCGCACCATGAAAGCGTCTCGAAAAACTCTAAAGCAATTCAAATATTCATTACAAATTAAAAGCTCTTTGATGAGTCTAAGCCCGATTCATTCCTACAACCGGCAACCTCGCTAAAAGAAACTAAGATACATAATCAAACTAATGTGTCCGCCATGACAAGAAAGGGATACTCGGAAACCTCGTAGTCACTCCAAGCCACTCGTATCGGCCTCTCCCCTCTTCTTCCCCCTTCGAGTCTTCTTTTCTCGAACAGGAAAAATGTCGCACTCCTCCTACCAAGCTCGGTATAGGAACAGATCTATCAAACCAGCCTCCGTCAAGGCCTTAGTAGCCCTAGCGTCATCTCTCATCTCCTATAGCCTAGCCGGTAGCATAGGAGCCCTCCTCTCCTGTCTCTTGACGTAAGCCTCATAGTCGGTCACGCGCGTCTCCGCTCCCGTCATGAGGGTTGGCCCTCGCCTCGGCCCTCCTCCTCTCGAAGCAGTCGGGTCCTCCGCACCCACAATGGCCTCACGCCGTCTCAAAATAGCCACCCGAGTCTCTCCTGCATGCCTCTCATACCAATCCAGGTACCAAGTGGTCAAGAACACCGGTCTGACGCCTGAGAATAACCCGAGGAGGAAAGGCATCATACCTCCACGCTCGGGAAAGAAATGGAAACACCGAGGGATCATCCATAGAAACAGAGCCACCACCCCGGTGGCTATATCATCAAAGTCCCCAAAGGAACCTCGCTCCTGTGCCAAACTGTCTCGTAACTAAAGCCGGAATATAGAAGCCGGACCGAGAAAGCCCCGGAAGCATGACCACATGAGACCCATCCTCGAAGCACTCTGCGAGTCTCCACCCGCCAACAAGACACCGACCATCTCGATATCTTCGCCGAGACCAGCCATCCAACGCTCCCATGAGCCCCGATCATCGAAATCCACAAAGAACCCCCTCCCCGGCAAATGTCCAAGGCTTGATCATGTCGGGAGTTTCCCGAAGAATCCCCAAACGCTCCATCGCCCACAGGGGTCAAGAGAGGAACGGGCCGCCCTTGTGCATATACCGTCTTCCGGTAGCCGCCTATCGAGAGCATGAAAAGTCTCTCCCAAAATCAAAGGAACGACATCTCGCCGGGCGACAGTGAACGACAACATCTAGCGAGATCGATGGCATCCCAAAGGAATAGACCATGAACAGGTGCCAAACATGCAAAGTGCAAAAGCATCCCAACAGGCATCATCCAAGCCTAGGCCCCTAAATCTGTCGGGAAGACCGGAAATATCGAAATGATCGGGACCGCGGATCATACCTTGCGCTTCCTCCGGGAAAGATGAAGGAGTACGCACACCGTCAACAAAAGAAGCCCCTCCGGCAAAGGAACCGCTATCTCTTCCACCTCCGGACCTCCAAGCAAGGCCCGAAATTCTTCCACAAATGGAACAATCTCGTTGAAGGAAAGTCAAAAGACATGCCTTCTAGTGTCCCAAAATGAGTAAGAAGCCCTCCAAAGCTCATAGTCCGGAATCAATTCCTTGAGAGACCATAAGCACTTCACCTTGTACCTTTCTTCAAAGAAGGACCTCCTCTCATGCATGATCTCCCGGACCAATCCTTGAACTTGTTGAAGAATGACATTTGGGATTCTTGGGACAATTTTGATGGAGCTTTTCTAAAGTTTTCCATGGTTTTTCTCTCTTTCTCCCGAAAATGGCCGTTTGGACTCGGAGGTTGAAGAGGATATTTGAATTTGAAATAAAGAGAGACCAGATCTCAAGCAAAATTAAAGGACAATGTCGATGCAGGACCCCATCCGCGCGGACATGATTGCTTCCCACCGTAAAATCTGCAATGTACCAAGCCGCTACACCAAAAGAGGAATATTCCGTCCCGGTTGCTCGAAACCTCGTGCAAAAACCCTCCCCAAACCACCCATATACCAAACACTAACACCCTTGCCAAAAAAAAAAAAAACAAGGCTCATGCAACACTGCATTCATACTGCATTGCATTCATAAAATAAAATCCTAAATTATTACATTCCAAAAAAAAAGAGTATCAATAAAATCCTAAATTATTACATCCCAAAAAAAAAAAAGAGAAAAAAAAATGTGCATAAGCTGTACAAATCTCAATCTCAAAAAAAAATCAATCGGAGTCTCTAGCGCCCGATGTCTGCCCCCGGCCCCTCTTGCGACTCGGGCCCGCCTCCTCAGGAGCCCTGAAAATCTCGGGCTCAGAATCGTCCTCATCTCCAGAAAGAGGCTCGTCAGGACCAACCGGCACGCTCTGATAGGGCAAGCCGAGATCTGCGAAAAAATCGTATCCGAAGGTGAAGGCGTCGGACTCCTGGACGTACGAAGACGAACCACCATGCCGCCAAACGTGTCCCCGCCCGTGTGAATCCCCGAGAATGACGTGATCCGAAGGCGCACCGCGCGGATCAAGGGAGAGGAGACAGAGGAGTCTCTCGAAGAAGTCTACGAGCGAATAGGGGAAGCCTCCCGTCCGACAGCGCCGGCCGTGGTCGCCTCGCTCTAGCTCGAGGAGCCCCGCAAGCGACCATCCTCCCGATGAATCTCTTAGCTCCGATCACTTGCTTCGTCGCCTTCTCGACGACCACCTCCGAAAACCGCACAAAAGCAAAAGCGTCAAAAAGGAAGTGATGCTAAAGATGATGAAACAAAAGAAAGAAAGGAAGAGGCGTAAGCGTAAAAGCCATACCTTCATACTGACGAGGCCGGAAAGCTCGTGGAAGCCGCTCAGCCGAGGGATCTCGCACCCTCAATCGGACCCCATCCCGGATATATGAAAATCCGTCCGAGGGTACCGCGGGATCCCAAGCCCCTCTCTATCCGTAACCCGAGGCATCCTCAGCCTCCTCAAGACGAATGTCGCATATGGCTCAATCGCCACGAAATCCGAGAAGTGCCGGCCGGCTCAGTAATCATCCCAGTCACGGACCGATCACTCGGGTGCATCATATCGGCGGGAGGCTCCACCGGTGTCCTCAAAGGCGAGTTCACGCCATGCCGGCGCGTCACCCTCTCTCCCGAGATAATATGCATCGCAGTCGACCTCTCGTAATCCTCCGCCGCACGCCCAAATCTCGCCGCCCTTCACTGCGCCACCTCGAAGCGATCCTGTGGGAAGAATATCATCCCCTCATCTCGTCTCGGCCTCCGTCAAAGGAAGGCAATCCGCGTACCCGAGAGTCGTACGCCCCGGAGCTTATCTTCTCTCGGGCATGCTTGGACCAAGAATGCATGGCCGGATACGCCCGACGTACTCCGCCGGCCGTCGCCACATCGTGACGTGGAAAAACTCCAACGCCCATACCGCGAAAGGTAAAAATCAAATCAATCCAAAGGCAAAGAAAAAGTGTGTGCTCAAAAAAAAGTGGGGGGGGAAAGCAAAAAGAGAGCTTATACCTCCAGGGCAAACTCAAAGCAGTACAAGGAGCTCACAGCCTTCCGGCTGTACCTATCAAGAGCAAAGTAAAGCTCTTCCAGCCCGACCTCTCCCCAAGAGATATCTCCGACCGTCTCCATGTCCTCCAAGGACCTCAACAAAGCAAAGACTGCCGTCCCCTCAGCATGTCCGAAGAGCGTGCTCGAAAGGGCAAACCACAAGAAGGCCCTAGCGATCTGCTCAGCGCCTATCCTCTCCTCCCCAAATTTCCTCGTAACTCGCTATGGTCTCCACAATCTTACCGTAGACCACGGCATACTCCATCCCCATCCCCTTTTTGGGAATAGGGGAAAATCCCAGAAGAGCCTGTAGATCCGCATCGCTGTAGCCATCCCGCCACTCAATGCTGCGTCCATTGAAGGACAGGCCTGTAATCGCAGCGTAATCGGAAGGCGTAACCGTAGCCTCGCCCCAGAAGAAGTGAAACGTGTGGGTCGCATCCCACCAGTGCTGCGCCAGAGCAAACATCAAGCCCTTGCTCTTAGGGAACTTGACCAGCCCCCTCAAGCACTCAACGAACTCCCAAAGCCCCGTCTCAACAACAATCTGTCTCGGACTCGGCAAAGCTCCTCGGCCCGCATTCGGAAGCCGGTCCCACAAGTCAACCACGGACTCCACTGATCCTCGAGTCTTCATTTTGTTCAGCTGCTCCGTCACAAAACGGTTTCCGCCCTAAAAAAAAAAAAGAGAGAGAAAATGTCAAAAAAATTGGATTTGCATTTGCACAAAAAAAAAAAAGAGCATACACATGCATTAAAAAAAAAAAAAAGAGAAAATTTCGGCAGCATAACGGCATGCAATAGACATAGCCCCATTTTTCTCACAGAAAAGACAGTTTTCAGCAAATCCCATTCAACAATTTTCAATAAAAAAAAAAATGCATACATGCATATCCTACAAGAAGTCGACGGAAATAAAAACTCCGTCCCATTTTCAAAAAAAAATGCATACATGCATATCATCCATCTTACATGCAACGGGAGGAAAAATCCGTCCCACTTTTCAAAAATAAAAAATCCTAAACATACATACATCTCATATTGGCAAAATGCCCATTCTTTCCAAACAAAATGCATGCATTGCATCATTCATCAATATCAATATTCAATTTCAAAAAAAAAATCAATCAATTTTCGAATTTTCACATGCAATTTTCGGATACAAAAAAAAAAATGGCGAAAAGGCCAATTATTTCTCCAAACAAAATGCATATTTTGGGATACCCACATAATCATTGCAACATGCAAAGCATCAAAATCAAGATTCAAAGCCAAGAACATCAATCATTCGAATTTTCAAAAAAAAAAATTCAAAAATCACCCAAAATTCAATTTTCAAACAAGAAATCAACAAAGGGAATGAAAAGATTCGAAGTATACCGTGCGAAGACTCGGATCAGTGGCCCAATGTTGCCAAGCATCGGGGTAGGGCTCCTCCGCAATCGATTGCGAAAGAGTATAATGCCTCCTCATCCGGACGAGCTCCAATCGTCTCTCCGCCACCAGGCCACGTCCTTGGCCTTGAAAAGCACATTCCCCGTGTTCCATTGCTCAAAAAATCGAAGAAATCGGAAGATTTTTGAAGCTTTTTGGACAACAATGGCGGATTTGCAGATTTTCTCTCTCTCTCTCTCTCTCTCTCTCGTAATTTTCTGTAAAAACAGAATGGGGAAGAGGAAGGGGGCGGCCCCTCATTTAAAAACCCTGGAACACGCTCCTATCCGCGCGGATAGGATTGTCAGGGTCAAAATGACCCTTTTGCCCCTTAAAATTCCAGGACTCTGCAATTCGGCCTCCCAACTTGACAGAGTTAACCAAAGTTAACCAAAGTCAGCCCCTTGTCAAGAAAATCATTCCCGGCAGTCAAACGTAAGACCGAGTGCCCCGAGAAAGATAACGAAATCTCGTATCTTTCATCAAAATCATTCCCGGCAGTAAAACGTAAGACCGAGTGCCCCGAGAAAGATAACGAAATCTCGTATCTTTCATCAAAATCATTCCCGGCAGTCAAACGTAAGACCGATTTCCCCGAGAAAGATAACGAGATCTCGTATCTTTCATCAAAATCCTTCCCTAAGCAAAGAAACATAAGACCGAGTGCCCCGAGAAAGATAACGAGATCCCGTATCTTTCATCAAAATCTTCCCCGGCAGTAAAACGTAAGACCGAGTGCCCCGAGAAAGATAACGAAATCTCGTATCTTTCATCAAAATCATTCCCGGCAGTAAAACGTAAGACCGAGTGCCCCGAGAAAGATAACGAAATCCCGTATCTTTCATCAAAATCCTTCCCTAAGCCAAACGTAAGACCGAGTGCCCCGAGAAAGATAACGAAATCTCGTATCTTTCATCAAAATCCTTCCCGGCAGTAAAACGTAAGACCGAGTGCCCCGAGAAAGATAACGGATCCCGTATCTTTCATCAAAATCACCCCCGACAGTCAAACGTAAGACCGAGTGCCCCGAGAAAGATAACGAGATCCCGTATCTTTCATCAAAATCATTTCCGGCAGTAAAACGTAAGACCGAGTGCCCCGAGAAAGATAACGAGATCCCGTATCTTTCATCAAAATCATTTCCGGCAGTCAAACGTAAGACCGATTTCCTCAAGAAAGATAACGAGATCCCGTATCTTTCATCAAAATCTTCCCCGACAGTCAAACGTAAGACCGATTTCCCCGAGAAAGATAACGAGATCCCGTATCTTTCATCAAAATCTTCCCTAGAAACGTAAGACCGATTTCCCGACGAATACGTCTCGATTTTTCCCAAAGAAAGGCTAACGAAATCCCCAAAGAAAGTTAACGGAATCCCAAAAGCCAACGAAATCTCGAGTAGAACTCGAACTACGAAAGGGCTTGATTCCCACTAGGGATACGTAGGTAGCCTATCATTAGGTCCAGCCCCTCGACCAAAACGGTCACCCTCTCCTTTGGCAGCAGACGAAGTCCACCGAAAGGCCATTTCAAATTAAGGTCCGAGGCGCCTAAAAAGCCATCATCATCAAGGTTCGAGGCACCTAAAACGCCATCTCCAAAGTCCGAGGCACCTAAAAAGCCATCATCATCAAGGTTCGAGGCACCTAAAACGCCATCTCCAAGGTCCGAGGCACCTAAAGCGCCATCTCCAAGGTTCGAGGCACCTAAAACGCCATCTCCAAGGTTCGAGGCACCTAAAACGCCATCTCCAAGGTTTGAGGCACCTAAGACGCTATCACTAGGAAAACAATAAATCACAAAAATCCCCAGCAGAGCGGATACCCGTCAGACCAAAAATGGTCATTCCTATCCCCAGCAGAGCGGATAGCCATCAGACCGAAAATGGTCATCTCTTCTCCCCAGCAGAGTTTCTTTCCAAAGAACCGATCGCGTAACTCGCTCATCGTGATCGAGGCACCTAAAACGCCATCATCTCCGTGGTCAAAGACCCGAACTACGATCGGCTTGATTCCCATTCGGGATACGTAGGTAGCCTATCGCTAGGTTCGCCCACCCGATCACTCGATCATCCCGCCAAATATGGAGCCTTACTTTATCGACGACCCCGCTTCCTTCGAAAGCGCCGTCGCCGAGGGGCTACTGTAAGTGCTCCAATTTGAGCTTGTTAGAATTTTCGTTAGAAAATTAACGAAAGTTATAACATTTCTAACAATTCCTAACAATCCTAACATTTCTAACAAAGTGAGGGTAAAATGGGCATTGTTATTTAAGGTTAAACCTCAAAAAGAATCTCAAAAAGTAAAACAAAAGGAATAAAACCACAAATAGAAATGACTGGAAACAATAAACTGGCTGTTAATTTGAATTTTCAAAAGAAATATTCTTCCCGTCCAAAGCCGGAGCCGCATTTAATGAACAAGGCACGCCAAGCAACCCTATCCGCGCGGATGAGTCTGTCATTTTCGTAGGGCTATAAATTGAGCCCTCCACTACAAAAATAAGAAGCAACAACACCAATTGCACCGAACCTCTGGCGAAATATAGAGAGAAAACAGTGAGAATTCTTCAAGAATTGTCACCATTTTCTCTCCAATCTTTCCCAACTCACACTCATCCACTCACTCTCATATCTAAGCCTTAAACACTCATACACTCAAGCAAAAAACTCAAGAACACAAGGAAGATTGGTAAACCCTCCTTCTCCTTACCCTAAACTCCAACCATGCATGCATTTGCAAACTACAAAATGTAGTTCTTTCATCTTCTTGCTTTAGATCTAAGAAGATCACCATGGAAGACCATCTCCATGGATGATCTTCTACAAAAGATCAAAATTATTTTCAAGTTCTCTTACTTTCTTGCAAAGAAAACTCATTTTCAAAACCCTAAAAACCATTTTCAAGCATAAAATCTCATTTTCAAAGGATAAAAATCCCCTTCCCAAGCAAATGAAATGCTTAGTCCTAATGTACCCCAAGGATGGTTTGGTATAGTTGATTCACCACTAAAATGTCAAGTGATCACTAACCAAAACCTAGGGAAATGGGGACAAGCATGGATGCAAAACCCCCCTTAAAATCATATTTTCTTTCTTGAGAAGTTGCTGTCCAGTAGCAATTTTCTCAGACCTCAGTCCATGGTCTAATTTTTTGGACACAGATAAATGTGTAATTTAGTGTTAACTACAAAACACTTTTTGTAGCCAACATCCAGGCCTTTACATACATATTTTTATTTTATTTTTTGGGTGAGTAAAACTCCTCTTTTCAAATTTTCTTTCAGAGGCTAGTTCATCAGCTTCTGGGAATCCAGATCTCATATCTGAGGTTTCCAGAAGGTTTGACCACTCAAATATTCTCCAAAATGGAAAATTCCTTCGCACAAATCTTATTTAAGGTGTCTAGAACAACTTTCATTCTCTGAGTTTATCCAGATTATGAAGTTTTAAGACCCTTGAATCCATTTCAAAATCAAAGGTCCACTGCCTTTTTCATTCTGGCAGAAATGGCTCTCAACTTCAAAAGGTCTTTTGAGTACCAAATCTCAATCCAAAAATCTTCCAAAAAATCATGGGGTCAGTTTAAAGTCTTAAAAAGATATCCCAATTTTTACTTTTCTGAGTTTCAACTTATTTTGGCCAAAATATGCACACACACACACACACAAATGATTTTCAGCTTGGAAGACTCGTTTTACGAGGCGCGTCGGGTGCACACTAACGTCCTTCCCGACGCGTAACATGACCTCCGAACCCAAATTTCTGATCTCGGGCTTTTTTCAAAGTTTTGGCCCTTAAAACAAAAATGGCGTGGCGACTCCGTTCCTTCTTTTTTTCCGGGTCTTATTTGGTTTTTTTCAAAGAAACTACGAAAAAATCGAATTCCTTTCCCGCGAAAAATGGCGACACATCATCACACCAGGACATATTAAGCATGAGTAACAAATTGGGAACAAAATGGGAACAAATTGAGAATACAACAATGGCATGCAGATTAGTACTTATATACATGAGTTCATAACTGCAAAATGGACCATTGGTCCCAACTATGCAAGTAATGTATTTTCACTCGGGATGTCATATGGGGCTAATAATGAACTACTGGATGAACAAGTATTGATTTTTCCTGAAAATCCTTTCAAATCAGGTCGATAACAGCAAACAAACATTTCAACAAGGTGTTGCATAACAACAGCTAAGCATCAGTGCATGTCAAAACAAAATTGTTAGTCAGAAGAACCTCATGCAATTGAAATTGGTAATGAGCTACATAGACATATCAATCGCAGAAAAATTAAAGGTAATCAGTATACTCCGGAACTGGCATGATATCTTCGACTAATTAATGTTCTTACCTCAAAAATAACCTCTCTCCAATATTAGGGCAAACTGAAACTTCATCGGAAAAATGGTTTCCCCGCACCCATTCCAGTTAATGTCGATCCTTGCAAAATAGAAATTGATTTACAAGAAGCAAATATTAGAAATTGGCACTGATATTAAGAATAGTTGAAGGAGGAGAAGATGAATGGAACCTTGTATTATTGGACTGACGCTGTGTGGCCGGAAAGCGATTTTGCCTTGGCGCCGTCGATTATCACCAGGTCCGTCGAAGATTTTGCCTTGGCGCCGTTGCCGTCGATCGATGCCTAGGAAGTAGGAAGAAAGCGATTTGGGGTACAGAGGTGATTTCGGGGGAAAAAATAGCTCAATTGAATTTCGCGGTATTGGGCAAAAAATGCCCGCTCTTTAATTTACTGGTTTTATTTTCTTTTTTTTTAGGAATATGACAACGTTTATAAAAAAAACGTTGTCAAAATACGGATATTTAACAACGTTTATTAAAAAACGTTGTCTTATGTGCAACGTTTTTTAAATAAACGTTGTAGAAATACCATTAAGACAACGTTTTTTAATTAAACGTTTTTATTTTGAATATACAACAACGTTTATGCAAAAAACGTTGTTAAATCAAGTCAATGACAACGTTTTTTTAAAAACGTTGTTAACTAAAACGTTGTCAAAAGTCATTTTTCTTGTAGTGTTGAAAAAATAAGATAACTATGATCTTGGGTTGTATGGATATTGATCTCGCATTAAGGGAATCAAGCCCCACTGCTCTCACTGATAAAAGCACTCAAGAAGAGCGCATAAATAATGAAAAGTTGAACTGTTCCAACCGCGTAAGTCTAATGATCATGAAAAACGCTGCCCCAGAGACATTTTTGAACAGCGTCTCTGAGGACGTTGATGCTAAGACCTTTTTCGATACCCTTGAAGAACGCTTTGCAAAAAGCGAGAAATCGGAAACAAGTGTTTTTTAAGGAAGCTTGTTTCCATGAGGTACAAGGGTAACGGGAATTTTCGGGAGTACATCCTGGAAATGCTTCATTTCTCGACAAAACTAAAGGCACTTAAGTTAGAGATATCGAAAGATTTACTCGTGCACTTAGTTTTGATCTCTCTTCCTCCTCAATTTGGCCACTTTGAAGTGACTTATAATTGTCAAAAGGACAAGTGGAATGTTAATGAACTCATTTCACATGTGACACGAGAAGAGGATAGGATGAAGCAAATTAAACCAGAAAGTGTCACTTAGCGTCCACCTCTTCTCATGGGACAAAGAGAAAAGGAAAGGAAATTGTGGTTTCAAATAAGAAGCATAAGAGATCATTTAATGATCAAAAAGTTAAAAAGTGTTTCTTTTGTAAGGACCTTACTCACATGAAGAACGACTGCCCTAAATATCACGATTGACATGTTAAGAAAGGTATTTTCATTCTTTGGATTCTGGTGCAACAACTCACATAAGTATGTCTATGCAGGGTTACCTGAATTACCGAAGACCCAGTGAAGATGAAAGATACATCTATATGGAGCTGGAAATCCGGTTGAAGTAATATGCATAGGGACTTTTAGATTATTGTTAAGTACTGGTTATTATTTAGTATTAAATAATACATTTATTGTACCATCCTTTAGACGGAATTTAATATCAATCACAGTTTTGGACCAGGAAGGATATTCCTGTTCATTTGGCAATAATAAATGTGATCTTTATTTTAATTCCAAAATTGTCGGTACTAGTAATTTGTCAAGGAATGATAATCTTTATTTAATTGACACAATTAAAACAACAAATGAGTCTCATATTAATGAAACCAGAGAGACTAAGCGAAAGTTATCAAGTAAAAATTCTTATACCCTATGGCATAGGCGTTTGGGTCATATCTCCAAAAGGAGAATTGATAAGCTTGTGTCAGAGGGAATCATAAACAAACTTGATACTACGAATAAAAACTTTTGCATTGAGTGCCTTAATGAAAAATTTACAAACACTAAAGGGAAAGAATCCTTGAGAGCATCAAACGTCTTGGAACTAATTCAAACGGATATTTGTGGACCATTCACTACACCTTCATGGAATGGTCAACAATATTTCATCACGTTTATAGACGATTACCATTGAGGTTAAACCTACCGGTTTATTCTATACCGCAAGTGCACGGGTTATTAATAATATAGATCAGTGCAAGTATGAGTCGATCCCACGAGGACAAAGTTACTTTGTAAAATATCTGCTTTTATAAAAATATAAAAATAGGATTGGGAGAAAAAAATGGCTTTCTGTTGAAAGACTAGAATAATACAAACTACTCTTAACTTATTTGAATTCTTTTCTCGGGGCTGGGACTCGAACAATCATTTATTCATCAAATAATCATGCCTTTGAAGTAAAAGTTTTCATCAAAATCAAGGATGTTACATTGAACCTATACTACTTCTTACGATCAAGCAAGTGATATTTGTATTCTTCACTAATTATGCCCTATCTCTCTATGACCCATAATTAGTAAGAATCCATTAGTATTTATAAAATTCACGTACTTTCCATTTCAGGAACATCCCTAGGCCATTAATATACTCTCGTGATTAATGAAACCTAGTTCAATTCATATGATTTCGTTAATCGAGATTCACATCTACGTCCTTCTCTCGATTAACTAGAATCATACAAGTTTGACGTCTCCAAAATGTAAGTCTTTTAAGTTTGATATGAAAGAATTGTTAAGATGAAGAGAGATGGCATGATTTAAAAATGATGGACAAAAGATGTTGAGTTTCCAGCCCCAAGAACTAGGGGGATTACTCACAAGCCATGAAAACTACAAAGATTAACTGCAAATAAGACATAAATGAAAGTAGAAAAGAAGGATATTTATTTCATAACAAAGCCTGAAAGTAAACTTCGGTATATTATTGCTTCAATCTTTGAAATAACTTCAAGAACAAATGATGAATCTTTGAAAGATTTATACTTCGAAATCGTAAATATAATGCTAGAGTATTTTGCTATCAGTTCTAGGTATTTTCTGTGTATTTTTTAGATATTTTAGGTATCTATAACTGAGTACAAGGCCCCTTTATATAGGCATTTTTGGCTGAGGGGTGCATCTCTTCAAGAAAGGCATCTTTTGGCTGATAGGGGGGTGCTCGGCCGAGACAAGGGTGGTACTCGGCCGAGCAAAGCCTTCCAGAAAATGCTTCCTCTGATCCCTCATGCTCGACCGAGTCAAGGGAATGCTCGTTCGAGCAACATCTACCTTGGTCTGATTTTCTGCATTTTTCAACTTTGACCCTTCTACTTCCATAGCTTTACTCTAAGCCCCTTGTACTTCAAAATATGAACCTAAAGCCTGTATATTTACACAAAGATATCAACCAAGCGTAAAATCGAAAATACAAAGTAAAAGAAGCTAAATTATACTTAATTGGCACTAAATTTAAAGTAAATAACGCAATAAAAAAACTATAAATGACTATAAAATAGCCATTTATCAACCCCCCACCCCAGAGTTAAACATTGCTTGTCCCTAAACAAGTTTTAGGTAAAAAGTAAAAATGGAGAAGAAGAGTAATGACTTAAAAGATAAAAATAAGGAAAGCAGGTAAATCCCCTCATCAGAAATGTGTTATATAAAAAATGTTGCCGAATCATCTTTTATCCATAGTTTCATACCTTTCATAGATAAACATTTTATGAAAAGATTCCTAAAGGGATATGAGAAAGTAAATCAAAGAACATAAATTTATATATCACTAACAAAATTTACTAAGCATAAGCACATGAGTGATTTAATGATAGAAATGAACTTTCAGAAAAGCTTTATAAAAGAGGATTTTTATGGATAAATAAAGTTTTAAGCTTTGATGCTCGGATGAAAAGTTTCACTTAAGGACAAAGATTTAAATTTCCCAAACTAAGAAAGCATCAATCAACATACAATTTGAATCAAAAGTGAAATTGGGGATTTAGGTGGAAACTCAAGGCTAGAAAAATGTAAACCACCCTTAAAAGGGGATAAAACTACAAGTCTTTAAAGACCTTTTAAAAAGTAACACAATGCATCTTTTTAAAAATTCACACTCTATTAATTATTTATACATTATGATTTTTGAGTGGAGAAAGATGTACGCATTTCTTTACTTCAACTAGCCTTGAAAGTGGAATGGGAAGGGTAGTGATTCAAAATGTGCATTAAGTGATGATTTTTAGGATGAAAATTAAAATCTAAATCCCAAGTTGGCCGTTTCAAGCGTAAAAATCTAAAAAAAATCTTTTAAAGTGGAAGAAGTCCATCCAAATGTCCAATAATTCAAAATTTTTATAAATCAATAATGCTTCACAAAGTATATTTTATTTGCTTTATATTAATTTATGAATTTTCATCTACTTTCTAATATACTCTAAATCTCCTTTTCTAATTTTTTTTATATAATGAAAGAAATGAATCTAAGGGATAGAAAATAAGATATTAAGGCAACTTAGAAAGCAACGAACACAAAGTCATCACGGGGATAATTTTTTTTTTTTTGAGAGAATAAACTTGCTCTAATGCATACATAAGAAAAGAAAAAACATAAATGAAAAACTAAACTAAAATATAACTAAAAACGGAAATGAAGTCTCCCCCACACTTGAAGTAAACATTGTCCTCAATATTTCAAGGACAAAGAGTAAAGCCACAAAGATGTGGTGGGGAAAAAGAGTATACTTACAGTGATGGTGGTGGTGGTGGCAGTGATAGATTAGAGAGGGAGAGAGTGAAGAAGACGAGAGGGCTTTGGGGAGAATGACAAAAACAAAGATTAATAAAATAATAATAGTAATAAAAAATAATATATACTAAAAAATAGTAATATAATCCATCGGTTTACCATTTCGATGATGCTTGTTTAAGGTCATTAGTTCGACCCCTCTCTTTCAATTGAAATAGGCGATGAATTGTATTGTAATGCAACTCGCCATTTCATGCCCCCTGGTGTGATTGAGCCTCTATGGTCTGTGCAAGGTGTGCTTTTCTTCTTAGGCCACCTGCCCTTTGATTTTTCAATATTAACATGTTGCCTTGGGTGCACACTTTTTATATCACCATGATCTATGGGTTTTTTACTTATTATCCTTGAGTCTTTGGATTGTGATTTTTCACCCTTTTTGCTATCATTTTAGGAGTGTCAACTTCATGGCTCGGGTTCTTGAGGTTTAAGTTTTGCATATTAAATTCAACTTTCTCATTTCCAATATTTAGAGAAAGAGTACCGTCCTTTACATTTATTATTGCACCAGCGGTGTCAAGAAAAGGTCTTCCTAAAATGATTGGAATTTGATGATTTTCCTCCATCTCTAGAATTGCAAAGTCGATAAGGATGATTAATTTCCCTATTTGACAAGGAACATCCTTCATAATCCCACGGGGTATTTGATAGAGCGATCCGCTAGTTGGAGAGAAATAGTGGTGGATTTCATCTCCACCACACCTAGTTTCTTACTTAACGAAAGCGGAATGAGGCTCACACTTGACCCAAGCTCTAACATAGCATTATGAACATTATATTTACCTATGTTGCAAGGAATAGAGAAAGTGTTGAGGTCTTTTAGTTTAGGAGGAAGTTTTCTTTGTAAAACGGCACTTACTTCTTCCGTCAAAGCGACTGTCTCATACTCCTCAAGTTTCCTCTATTTGAAATAATATCCTTTAAGAACTTAGCGTAAGAGGGCATTTGTTGTAAAGCATCGGTAAAAGGTATTTTGATGTAAATAGACTTTAAGATTTCTAAAAAATTTGCAAATTGTTTGTCAAGTTTGGCCCTTACCAACCTTTGAGGGTATAGTATTGGCGGGTCAAAATTTCTAGAAATCTTAGGGGATTTTGTCTCCTTTTCAACCTCTTCGTTAGTCTCAACCATCGGTGGTATTGGACTAACGTTCTCCTTATTTGGATTGATATTTTCCTTAGGAGGGGATATACCGACTTTTTTCCGCTCCTGGTTATCACCGTATTAACATGCTCATCGGGCCTTTGCGGTTGACCGGGATGACTCCCTTGTGGCCTAGAGGTGGCCGGTTCGGTTAACCGGTGGTTTACGATTACCGAACCGGTAGTTTAAACCTTGGAAAATCATAACCGAAACCGAACCGGTTAACCGCCTAATCCGGTTACGGTTTTTCGATTTATCCGGTTAACCGTTAGTTTTTATTATTTTTTCAAATTAGGTTTTTAAAAGAATTTTTTAACAGAATTAAAAACAGTTACGAAAAAAGTTAATTTTCTAAAAGTTTTTGAATAAAAAAGTTGACTTTTTAACAGTTTTTTGAAAAAAAAAACAGTTAACTTTTTAACATTTTCTGTTAAGTTTTATACTATATATTAACATTTTATTATTTTTTTTCAATTTTTTTTTTATAAAGAAGATTATTTTAGATGTTGGTTAGTCCTTAATTTTTTTTTGCAAAAAGTTATATAAAAAAAGTTATGAATTTTGAAAGAAATAAAACTTAACCTTTTTTTTTCAAATTAGATTTTTAAAAGAAATTTTTTATCATAATTAAAAACAGTTACGAAAAAAGTTAATTTTCTAATAGTTTTTGAATAAAAAGTTAACCTTTTAACAGTTTTTTGAAAAAACAGTTAACTTTTTAACAGTTTCTGTTAAGTTCTATACTGTATATTAACATTTTTTTTTCAATTTTTTTTTGAATAAAGAAGTCTATTTTAGATGTTGGTTAATCCAATTTTTTTTTGTAAAAAGTTATATAAAAAAAGTTATGATTTTTGAAAGAAATAAAACTTAACTTTTTAAAAAGAAACGAAAGTATATAAAAGAAAAAAGGGACGGTACCCTTAAATTTTATTAATTAAAATAAAATTACAAAGAGGGGGACAACCAACCTTACCCTTTTATAAATAAGGGGGGACATTAAGGAGCCTTTACCTCAACCTAACTATTACAATTAAATAAAAATAAACCTAATCTAAAGTCTAAACTAATCTAATCTAATTAAAATAAAAATTAATCTAAAACATCATTCATTCATCAATCATCACTATTTTTCGTGGAGTCCTCAACATCATTTGATATTTTGGATTCGGTAATAAACGATCCTCTTTATAAGGTAAGTCTTGTTGTCTTTTTTCCGCTCTAACCCAATCGCCAAGTAAGAGTTGATGTTCCAAGTTTTTACTAGTTAGTTGGGAACGTCTTTCATCCAAAACATTTTCTCCAACGCTAAATGTCGATTTAACCGCCACCGTTAAAGCGGGAGAGGCTAAGACTTATTTTGCAACTATTGAAAGTATAGGATAAATTTCTTTTCTTCTTGACCTCCATTGTAAAACATCAAATTCATTTGAATTTGGGTCTTGATTTAATTCAAAGTTGGTAGTGAAATATGTTTCTAACTCTACGAGAATGTTTGATGATGATGAAGACGAACCTCGAGAAGGACCACGTTTTTTACTATACAAATTTGCAAAAAAACTATATGGATCCCCAATAGAAGAACTTCGTTGAGAAATAGAGGAAGCATCTTCATGTTGTTGACTTTGAGAAGTGTTTCCATATAAGCCATTATACTCATTAAAAAGGTTCACCAAATCATTTTTTGTATTTTGAACAATAATTGACGGAAGTTCATTATCACCGTCACCATCGGGATATAACTTCAAATAATAATAAGCTACAATGCACTCTAAATCATCCAATTTAACTCGGGGATCTAATAACTTTGCAACCAAAAAGAGAGACGGAATAGTGTCAAAATATTTAAGCCACTTTTCTCTCATGGAAATAATGCAATCTTTTAAAACAAGGCATTGTCTTAAATTGTCAAAACTAGTAACAATTGCAACACAATGCTCAAGCACCAAAACGGAAGTTGGATAATAAACTCCCGAAAAAGCCAAAGTAGCGGTATTGAAAATCTTTAACAGTTTACATAAATTAGTGCATACATTCCATTGATAAGCAAGTAGAGGTTCATTATAGCCAATTGACATAAAAAATTGCATAAGAAGATCTTTATAAGCAAAACCATCGGTTAACATTTTGTAGGTGAAATTCCACCTAGTTGGAACATCGTAAGTAAAATATTTGTCCGTCACACCTTTACTTCTTAAAAATTTGATCCATTTTTTTGTATTTTTTTTTTTTGAAATAAATTGAATACATTGTCTAATTGGCTTAACATAAACCTCTAATGGTTCCAAACCATCTCTAACATATAAGTTAATAATATGACACATCTAATATGAAAAAACTTACCATCAAGTGAGGGTTGACAAACGGTAATTAATTCGGGTAAACTAGTCGTATTAGCACTTGCGTTGTCAAATGAAATAGTAAATATTTTATTCAAAATACCATACTCAACAAAAATCTCAAGAAATTTTGCACAAATATTTTCAGCGGAATGCGGTGGCTCAAAATTTTTATAAGCAATTAATCTTTTTTGGATAGTCCATGAATTATCTATCAAATGGCAAGCAATGCCCAAATAAGTATTTCTTTGCCAATGATCACTCCAACCATCGACACAAATTGAAACTTTGTTTTCTAAATTTGATAAAACACCAATTAATTTTTTTTATATCTTTTCACCACTCTAGTAATATCACGTACGAGATTCGTACGTGGTACTCTCGTGGCGGCGGAATTTAAAGAAAGTCGAACAAAATTTCCATAATAATCATCATCCGCAAAATTAAAAGGAAGGCCTTTAACGCAAACTAATTTGGCTAATTCATCCCTATAAACCCACTTATCAAATTTAAAAAGTACGAAAGGGGAAGACGAACCTTGTGCACCCGAACCCGAACTATGTTGATATTGTAATTGAGTTTGATTAGTGGAAATGCCAAGTTTCTTGGGATGTTTTGACGCGGTATGCCCGTTGAGCGTCCCATGCCCTCCGCCTCTTTTGAATGAGTAAACTTTGGAACAATAGTTGCAATGTGCTTGAAGATTATAGTCATCTTCGGGAGTAATTTTTCTTTTTGTGAAATGGATCGCGAAAGTATCGGATTGCGACTCTCTTTCTCTAGGAGGTTGAGGCGGTTGACGTTGTCCCCGACCCCGACCACCTCCCCTAGCTCGACCCCCTACCCCTCCTACTACCGCCACCACTTTCAATTTCAACAACTTCTTCTTCCTCACTTTGTTGGCTATTTGGATTTTGATAATCAAAATCATCGTTGGGGGAGGAAGAACCAACATGTTCCTTGCCTAAATTGCTTCATTTTTTGTTTGAAGCCATTTAGGCTAGGAAAAATGAAGATTGGAAATGAAATCTAACTGAAAAATGAGGTAATATTTAACTGGAAATAGGATGAGAGTAAGAAAATATGTGAATACTTGAGAGTAAAAGAGAAAGAGTTGAGAGAAATAATGTGAAAATAAAATGGGAGGAGAGAGGTGATATTTATAGTTAGTTTTAATTAGTCAATTTTTTTAAATTTTTTTTGGTTAAATCCGTTACTAACTAACTGGAAAGGGGAGGGGGACAGGCGCTGGCGCACAGGCAGACAGGCAACCCAAGTGCCCAACGGTCATATGACCGTTTAAAATTTGAATTTCAAATATTGCCGGTTCAACCGGCGGTTAAATCGACGGTTGGACCGGTTTCCCTTACCTCCCAACCGTAACCGACCCGCCAAAAACCCGATTTCGGTTAAGCCGGTCCGGTTCAACCGCGTTGACCGGTTTTTCACGGTTTTGACCGGTTCAAAACCGTCCGGTTAGCCAGTCCGGTTCGCGAAATGGCCACCTCTATTGTGGTCTATACGAGGTGCCGGCTTGTTGAGCTTATTTGTTTTCAAGCATCTTGTTATGGGTGGCAAGGTTATCAAACCTAATATTAAATAACTTAAAGCATTCCCTAAATTAGTTATTAGTCTTCTCTTGTGCATTCTTATTCTCAACTATAAAGTCCATAAGAATATCTAGTTTAGATTTAGGGGGAGGGAAAGTATTAGGGTTATAATTGAAATTCTTTTGTGCAAACCCCGATGGTTGTGTTTGTGAAGAAGGTTGTGGGTTAAGAACGTTGTTACTCTTATAGGAAAGATTAGGGTGGTTTCTCCATTTTGGGTTGTATGCGTTTGAATACACACCACCCTTTTGTTCATAAGAGTTAACAAAGTTGGCTTATTCACTAGAGGTAGTGTCAAGCAAGTCAGAACTTTCGACACTATGTGAGTTTGACCTACATAGTTCACAAACAACGTTAACGTTAGCCATGGGATTCACATTTAAGGTTTCAAATTTCTTTAAAAGCATATCAACTTTAGAGGTCAAGATAGTAACAACATCAACATTGTACTTACCTGGAGTCCCCTGTGATTGCTCCCTTTCGTTTGACCATTGGTAGTGGTTTAAGGCTATGTTTTCGATCAAATCATATGCCTCATCCACTGACTTGTTCATAAGTGCTCCTCCTGGGGCGACATCTATGGTCTCCCTTGTTTTAAAAGTGAGACTATTGTAAAACGTATGAACAATTAACCACTTTTCAAGCCCGTGGTGAGGGCACATCCTTAGGAGTTCCTTGAATCTCTCCCAAGCATCATATAGTGACTCCTTGCACTTGGTCCCATGTCGTCAAGGAATTTTGGGGGACCGATTTTAGCCACTGTTTCGCCTTATCCTTCAAAGAGAAAGGAAATAGGCGCATTCTTATAGCTTCCGATGTGACACCTTGGATTCGGGTGGTGTCATAATACTCCAAGAATGTTTGAACATGGAGATGGGGGTCTTCGAAAGCTGATCTGCTGTATTGGTTATTCATAACCATATGTAGTAGTTGCGACTTTATCACGAAGTTGGCCGCATTAGCGTTCGACACAACTATCGGTGATCTAGTCCCCGGGGTATTTAGGTTAACAAAGTCCCTTAGGGTCTTAGGCGGCGTTGCGGGTTATCCTTCCGCCATTTGTTGTTCAAGTAATTCTCTTAATCTCCTTAGTCTTTCGTGAAAGGTCCTCTCGGGTTCTGGATCAAAATTTTCAAGAAAGATTCGAGTTCTTTTTATAAACTGCGAAGATACCTGAGAAAGTATTCAAAGACAACAAAATCTTCGAAAGGGATGTTAAACGAAAAAAATAAAAACAAAGTATAATGTAAAAACAAATATCTAATAAGTAAATCGTTGTCCCCGGCAACGGCGCCAAAAACTTGTTGAGGTTAAACCCAACGGTTTATTCTATACCGCAAGTGCACTGGTTATTAATAGTATAGATAAGTGCAAGTACGGGTCAATCCCACAAGGACAAAGTTACTTTGTAAAATATCTGCTTTTATAAAAATATAAAAATAGGATTGGGAGAAAAAAATGGCTTTCTGTTGAAAGACTAGAATAATACAAACTACTCTTAACTTATTTGAATTCTTATAAGACGAAGATATTCTCGGGGCTGGGACTCAAACAATCATTTATTCATCAAATAATCATGCCTTTGAAGTAAAAGTTTTCATCAAAATCAAAGATGGTACATTGAACCTATACTACTTCTCACGATCAAGCAAGTAGTATTTGTATTCTTCACTAATTATGCCCTATCTCTCGATGGCCCATAATTAGTAAGAATCCATTAGTGTTTATAAAATCCACGTACTTTCTATTCAAGGAACATTCCTAGGCCATTAATCACTCTCGTGATTAATTAAATCTAGTTCAATTCATATGGTTTCGTTAATCGAGATTCACATCTACGTCCTTCTCTCGATTAACTAGAATCATACAAGTTTGACGTCTCCAAAATGTAAGTCTTTTAAGTTTGATATGAAAGAATTGTTAAGATGAAGAGAGATGGCATGATTTAAAAATGATGGACAAAAGATGTTGAGTTTCCAACCCCAAGAACTAGGGGGATTACTCACAAGCCATAAAAACTACAAAGATTAACTGCAAATAAGACATAAATGAAAGTAGAGAAGAAGGATACTTATTTCGTAACAAAGGCTGAAAGTAAACTTCGGTATATTATTGCTTCAATCTTTGAAAGAACTTCAAGAACAAATGATGAATCTTTGAAAGATTTATACTTCGAAATCGTAAATATAATGCTAGTGTATTTTGCTATCAGTTCTAGGTATTTTTTGTATATTTTTTAGATATTTCAGATATCTAAAACTTAGTACAAGGCCCCTTTATATAGGCATTTTGGCTGAGGGGTGCATCTCTTCAAGAAAGACATCTTTTGGCTGATCAGGGAGGGGTGCTCGGCCGAGTCAAGGGAGGTGCTCGGCCGTGCAAAACCTTCCAGAAAATGCTTCCTTCTGATCCCTCATGCTCGTCCGAGTCAAGGGAATGCTCGGCCGAGCAACAATTACCTTGGACTAATTTTTTGCATTTTTCAGCTTTGACCCTTCTACTTCCATAGCTTTACTTTAAGCCCCTTGTACTTCAAAATATGCTCCTAAAGCCTGTATATTTACACAAAGATACCAACTAAGCGTAAAATTGAAAATACAAAGTAAAAGAAGCTAAATTATACTTAATTGGCACTAAATTTAAAGTAAATAACGCAATAAAAATACTATAAATGACTATAAAATAACCATTTATCAATTACTCTCATTATGGATACATTTATTTGCTTCATGAAAAGTCTTAATCATTGGACGTTTTCAAGTCTTATAAAGCTGGAGTTGAAAGCCAACTTGGAAAGACTATTAAGAACGTTAGATCTGATCGTGGTGGTGAATACTACGGACGGAATGATGGATCGGGTGAACAACGTCCATGTCCTTTTGCACGCTGCCTTAAAGAGTGTGGGATTGTCTCTCACTGCACCATGCCAGAAAAACCTAGCATGAATGGTGTAACTGAGAGACGTAATAGAACCCTTAAAGATATGGTAAGAAGTATGATCTCTTGTACTTCCTTACCACACTCTTTATGGGGCGATGCATTAAAAATTGCTCCTTATATTCTCAATAGAGCTCCTTCAAAGGCTACCGACAAAACCCCTTATGAATTATGGACGAACAAGAAATCGTCTCTAAATCATCTTCATGTATGGGGTTGTCCAGCAGAAGCAAGGCCTTATGGGCCAAATGAAGGCAAACTGGATGATAAGACCGTTAGTAGCTATTTTGTAGGATATGCTGAGAGATCTAGGGGATATAAATTCTATAACCCGAAAATTAGAACCTTTTTTGAAATGGGAAATGCTAGGTTCTATGAGGATGTTGAATTTAGAGGGGAAATTGGGAATATTTTTTTTTTGAAGAAGAAGAGGAACCCATTTCTATACCTCTTCCCATAGTTCCCGTTGAAAATCAAGTACTTATACCTGAATTCAACGAGAATATACAATTCAAAACAACGAAGAATCTCCTATAAATCTTAAACAACATGAAAATGTTGATAATGAGGATCAAATTCAACAAATCCAAGAAGAACCAGTGCCCTTAAAGAAATCCAATAGAGTAAGAAGAAGTGCAGTTTCGGATGATTATGATGTATATCTTGCCGAGAATGAGAAACATTTAGACTTAGTGAGAGATGAACCGCTCACCTTCCATGAAGCCATTAATAGTCCTAATTCTCATAAATGGATCAATGCCATAAATGATGAGTTAAAATCCATGAAAGACAATGACGTTTGAGATCTTGTTCCATTATCTAAGAATGTGAAATCTATTGGGTGTAAATGGGTCTTTGAGACCAAAAGGGATTCATTGGATAATGTGGAAAAATATAAGGCTCGCCTTGTTGCTAAGGGATTTACTCAAAAGGAAGGTATTAATTACAAATAAATATTTTATCCGGTATCATCTAAAAACTCTTTTAGGATCATTATGGCAATTGTAGCACATTATGACCTTGAGCTTTATCAAATGGATGTAAAGACAGCTTTTCTCAATGGAGATATTGAGGAAACCATCTACATGAAGAAACCATAAATGGTGAATGATTTAGATCAAACTAATCAATTAGTTTGTAAACTTAAGAAATCAATTTATTGTCTCAAGCAAGCTTATCGTCAATGGTACTTAAAATTCAATCAAGTTATTCTTTCATTTGGTTTTGAAACGAATCTTGCTGAAGATTGTGTGTACCATAAGTTCAGTGAGAATAGATTTATATTTTTGGTCTTATATGTGGATGATATTTTGCTTGCTAGTAATGATATGGACCTTCTTAAGGAAACTAAGAAATTTCTTTCAAACAAATTTGAAATGAAA